>JANHZU010001620.1:60325-71472 GCA_032468055.1 Acrochordus granulatus
TAGTCTGCCGGTTTTTTTTATTTTGTTTTAATGGGGGGTTTATTTTTATTTTAAATGTTTTTAATATATTGTTTTTTTATTGTTAGCTGCCAAGAGTCTTTGGATTTTGGAGGCATATAAATTTAATAAATAAATAAAAATAAATGTTTTTAATTGAGACATCAGTCATTTAATTCCAGATATGGTACTGTAAATGCCTATGTATATTTCCTAAAGGATTAGCAGTTCAAACTACTATCTTTAGATTACCTCCTAATATGCTTCTGTTGAAACCAAAGATTTCTATCATTTCATCTAGGAAATTGTCTAAATCATTATTCGATTGCTTACCAGATTGGAAAAGTATAAGGATAATAACTCCAGGGTTATAAAGCTTTTCATTTTGAAATTAATGTTATTTCATCTTTCAGCTGCTTGTTGCCTTGGAAAAAGCAGGAGAACAAAAAGAAACACCAACAGAAGGTGCAGCTAAAGAAGAAAAAAATCATGAAAATTTGGATCCTTCATATGGCTTTTCTTCAAATATATTTTTATTTTCTTTTGTGATTCATTTCACAAACACGCACATGGTTTTATATTCATATTTGCCTTCTGAGAAAACTAAACTGAGAGCATAACTAATCCAATAGCAGCAGATGAACTTCGTGTCAGAGTAGGGAATTCACCTTCAATTTTCTTATTTGTAGTCATTGTCCAGATTATCCTCTTTTTTGGGGGGGTTAGTAATATGTTTTCTTTGACGTGCAAATATTATGCATAGCTTCTTGGGGAAGGTGGAGGGGAGGAGTGCTAAGGAACAATGCAACATTATTTGTTATATGATGTAAGTAACGCAGACATGAACAGGAAAAGCAGTATGGATGCCTTTCATTTAAGCATAACAGTGAGATACATATCTTCCCATTTACACTTAAAGGATGTACACAAATGGCATATAATTGCTTTATAATCACATGTCAGAAAGTAGCCCACAAAATATTTTGGGAAATGTTTCATTTTTCCTGCACATTCAGACAACAATGGACTCTGTAAATCACTTCCTTTATTATCAAATAACAAGCTATACCACAGAGAAATCACTTGGTGCATCTACTGCCAGTATGAAATTATTCATTTTACTTTTCTTTCAGTACTGAATAATGTCTGAAGTTTTCAATAACAACTAATAAATCTTGTATTTATATCAGCATGAAAGGTCACATTGGTAAATTTGTTTTCTATAACTGCTCTTGAATAAATAAAATAATACACAGTGACACTGTATGGATGCAATATATACATGTTTTCAATTCTCTTGTTCATATTTGTTTTACAGATGAAATTACTGGGATAAGATGGCCATCCTCTAGCTAGTAATAAAAGCCCATTTTATTACTAAAGCTCCATTTTAAAAACCTTGAGAACAGTTATCTGTAGCAACTCTAAAATACTAATCTGGTGCTGAGCAACAAAAATGTTATAGGGTTGTTCAGAGTTATAGGTTTGTTCAAAGTCTTTTTAGCTTTATAGACTATGTTGCCAATGCAGTATCACTTCAGTTATTCAAAGGACCCAGGAAATGACAATCAGAAGAGAAAAGTGAGAGTTGAAAGAGCAGATCCACTGAAGGGGCAGGGACTAATAGTACAATATAGTCTTAATAAGCATTGTGAGGAAAGCAACTTTGTTTACTTCTCCTAGTGGTCGGGAACTGTCATAAAAGTTGTCCTTTGTAAGATGGACAACTCGTGCTTGTTTTCAGCTAAGTCCCTGTCACCAAATTAGAAAAATTCAAAATAGAAAAAAAGGCTCAACTTTATAAAATAAATATGCAATGTATTATAAATTAATACAATAAATATGTAAACTTGTACATTTTAATATAACTGTCTGTTCCTTTTAAGGCAGATACTCATTGCTTTTAGTTTGATCTCCTCTTCCTGAATAAATGTGCAGATTGTGTGGGAGTCCACCTAACCCATGATAAGGGATTCAAATGGTGATATTCTTCCACTTCTAAAAAAATGCATTTTGCTGAACCAAAAGCCTCCATAAGCCCAGAAAATGATAGCTAAGTTATTTTCACACATTACAAATTTGTTTTATAACATCATTTATCAGATGTTTAAAGTCTGATGCCCTTTTCCCCCTTAATGCTATGCCATAGTTTTCTACTGAATATTTTAGTTATTTCTATTCAGATATATGGAAATTAAATTAGCAAATGTTATTAAAAGAAAAACAAGAAAATGTTGTTGAAATGATGGACAGGATGAATTTTATACTTGCTTCAGTTGTAAAGAAAATCAGAGGTGAATAAAAGTCTGCTGTTTCACCATCTTCAATTCTTCAATTCACTGACGTTAAATAAATTTCATGGTTTATTTTCTTTTAAAGATGTTCCTTGGGAACTTTTCCTTGTGAACCAAGAATCTACCAATATAGAAAGTAGTTCTTCTAGTATTTTTTAAAAAAACATATCCGTATTAATAGAATATATTAGTTTCTGCTTGGCATATCAAATTACAGTAATGGCTAGATTTATTAATGTAAATTTAATAAATACAAATACTTGAATAAATAAACACATTGCTGTTTGAAATAGCCACCTCTGTTCATTTGTATGGCCAACCCTGAGCCAATTATACATTTTTTAAAAAAAAATTTACATCCTGCCTTTTCTCCAGGAGCTCCAAGTAAAGTATATAGCAGTCTTTCTCCATTTTTTTCTTCCACAGCAGCAACATGGTAGTAAAGACTGGACTGAAAAAAATGTCTCTGAGGACTCCTAATACATTCCATGAATGCACATGTAGTATAATATTAGAAATAATTGAAGAAAGAAGGAAGGCAAAGGCAGGAGAGAAAGGGAAAGACACACCCAACTGAATGCAGATTTCCAGAGAATAGCAAGGAGAGATAAGAAAGCCTTCTTAAATGAACAGTGCAAAGAAATGGAGAAAAACAATAGGCTGGAAAAGACTAGATATTCAAGAAAATTAGAGATATCAAGGAAAAGTTTCATGCAAAGATGAGCACGATAAAGGACAAAAATGGTAGGAACTTAACAGAAGCTGAAGAGATTAAGAAGTGGTGGCAAGAATACACAGAAGACCTATACAGGAAAGATCTAACTGTCCCTGATAACCACAATGATGTGGTTGCTGACCTAGAGCCAGAGATACTGGAATGTGAAGTCAAATGGGCCTGAGGAAACATTGCTAACAACAAAGCTAGTGGTAGTGGCAATATTCCTGCTGAACTATTTAAAATCCCAAAATATGATGTTATTAAAATGCTGCACAGTAAGCCAGCAAATTTGGAAAACTCACCAGTGGCCACAAGATTAGAAAAGATCACTTTACATTCCAATGCCAAAGAATGTTCAGACTATTGAAATTGTGCTAATTTCACACGCTAGCAAGGTTATGCTCAAAATATTACAAGCTAGGCTTCATCAGTATGTGAATGGAGAACTACAGTTATAGAAAACTGGGTTTCGAAGAGGCAGAGAAACTAGAGGTCAAATTGCCAACATTCACTGGATCATGGAAAAAGCAAGGAAATTCCAAAAAAGTCTACTTCTGCTTCATCGATGATGCTAAAGCCTTTGATTGTGTGGATCACAACCAAGGGTGGCAAATTCTTAAAGAGATGGAAGTACCAAACTACCTTTCTCCTGAGAAACCTGTTTGCTGATCAAGAAGCAATAGTTAGAACTGGACATGGAACAACAGATTGGTTCAAAATTGGGACAGGAGTATGGCAAGGCTGTATATTGTCACCCTGCTTATTAACTTATATGCAGATTACATCATACAAAATGTTGGGTTGGATGAATCACAAACTGGAATTAAGATCTCTGGGAGAAATATCAACAATCTGCAGATATGCAGATGATACCACTCTAATGGCAGAAAGTGAAGAGGAACTAAAGAGCTCTTGATGAGGGTGAAAGAGAAAACTGGAGAAGCTGGCCTGAAACACAACATTAAAAAAAACTAAGATCATGGCAACCAGTCCCATCATTTCCTGGCAAACAAAAGGGAAAGAAATGGAAGCAGTGGCAGATTTTACCTTCTTGGGCTCCAAGACCATTGCAGATGGTGACAGCAGCCATGAAATTATTTAGTTAGCTTTTGGTTTAGTGTGAAAATCCAGAAAATTGGATTATTCCATGGAGCTAACTGTGGCTATCCCAGTCAATGAAATGTTAAAGCAGCTTTTGCTTGGTTCTTGCCCTCCAGATGTAATGGCTGTGGGTCTTCCAGTTCCATTCAGGATGGCAAAGTGCTCTGTTGGCTGGGAATTCTCACTGCTTTAAGGCTGCTTTAAGAAACTTAAGAAACTTTGTGTGTGGTTTGCTGACTTTGAAAAAACTAAACAGGGCACAGGTTGCTTTGAGTTAATCCTTTGATGAGACTTATCAGGAAATTCCGGGGCTATAAATTAGACTGGGAAGTTGAAGAGCATTTTGGAAGAAAGCAGTGAGGAAACATCTCTGTACTGTTGCCAGTAAAATAACATGGATGTATTCATGTAATCACTAAAGCATCACTTAATGAGAGCCAGTTTGGTCTAGTGGTTTAGGCACCAGCTAGAAACCATTATATTGTGAGTTGTAGTCCCCTTTAGGCATGAAACCAACTGGATAACTTTGGTTATCACTCTCTCAGCACAACCCACCTCACTAGGTTGTTGTTGTGTGGAAAATAGGAGGAGGAAGGAATATTTGGTATGTGACCATCTTGAGTTATTCATAACAATGGTAAAGGCAGGATATAAATAAATAAACGGAGGCTTTATCTTTAGGAGTCTCTGATAAGTATTTTGTAAGGAAAGAAGACTAAAGAAGTCTTGCCTGGGGAAACAATGCAGGTAGATTTGGGTAGAATGATAATAAAAGAAAGCAATGTAGTATTGAGATCAGACTATTTTCCTTAAAAGCAGAGATCTGCTCTTCTTCCCAACTACAGTGGTGCCTCACAACACAAGACTAATCCGTTCCAGAAGAACGCTCTTAGCGCAAAATGATTGTCAAGCGAAATGAGGTTTCTCATTGAAAACAATAGAAAATCAGACAAAAAGGCTCAGAGGATCTGCTGCTGTCACTTTAAAAGGGCCTTTTTCCCCTCAGCTTTTCCGGGAGTTGTGGGCAGTTTGGAAGTGCTTCTTGCCTCTGTACTATGAGGGGAGAAGCGATGAGGAGGGATTTCTGCTTTATTTGGGGCAAGGAGAAGGACAATTTCTGCTTTATTTTGTGTGTGTGTGCACACTTTGAGAATATCCCGGTGCAAGGGAGAGGAGAGGAGAGGAGGGGGAGGGGGCTTCCTGGAAATTGAATTGGGAGTCTGAAGTCTCCAGAGTTTTCTCTGTTGAATGCCTTTCACTTAATTTACGCTGTTTACACATCGAGAGAGGAGAGCTTTGTTGTGAGGCTTCCCATGTGAGCTGATCGCGCGGTGCTCATTGCGATAGGAACGTAGGCAGAATGCACGCACGCGTGCTGCTTCTGGTATGGCAATGGAGGAAACCGCGCGAGAGGAGAGTCGGTAGAACGCACGCACGTTTGCTGCGTTAGCAGAACACGCGCACGGGGTTGCTGTCTGCAACAATGGAGTAAAGCACGAGGTAAGAGTTGGCAGAACTCTCGTGTGGAGTTGCCTGAATGGGAAATACAGAGAGTTTACTGATGACGCGCAAGGTTTGGCACTAAGTTTCCTCATCTCGTGAGTTGCGGCTCATTTAGTGGAATATTTTTTGATTAAATTTTTTGCTCATCCTGCGAGTTTCTCGCCCTGTGTGTTACTCGTCTTGTGAGGTACCACTGTATTTGAATTTTTTAGACTTGATGGAAGGGAAGGAATGAAACAAAAATCTATGTTTACCTGCTGATTCAGACAAACAGTGAAGAAATTCATCATGAAGTAAGAAAAGAAATCAACATGTGCTTGGCAAGAAAGTTGAAGGGAAAACTGAGAATCTTTTGGAAACAACAGAAAATCAGTGCTTTTAATGAAGTCTTTGCTGTCTTTCTTAATACAACTATGTCAGCAGGTTTGTATTTGGGATTAAACAGAGATAGAATGTGTTAAAGATCTGGATAGAAACCATCCACCATATTCCATCCTTAAATTCTTCCGAGACCTTGTTTTTTCCCCATATTACTATCTATCTTTATTTACTAATCTCCAGTTAGTGATTGGATTGTCACATACAATATGTTCATAGAAAAAGCATTCTTGGCACTTTTGTCATCAATAAATATTTTTCTTTTCAAAACCTTTTTTTAAAAAGGAATTAACATTTTTTAAAATACAGTTTGAAGGTACTTCTGGGTACTTCTGAAGGCAACATATGTTGCTGACAATCAAGTGGGAAGCAATACTGTCATTTACAGCCAACAATTTTTCATTAAAAGAAGACATGGTTGAGAAGATACAGATTTGTCTAGATGTATAGATCATTTTACTAAAACAATTTGCTCACAAATTTATAGACCACCTGTTGACCCTATAACTTACAGTTAGCAAAATGTGGGGATTCCAAAATATATAATTACACTGTATTGCCTTTGCTTAGTGATTGTATAGGCAGTGACTTTATTTTATTTATATTTATTAAAACATAATTTATTTTCCACAGAATAAAAGTAAAAAGAAAGAATTTAAGTTAAGGGATATGTAAATGACTTCTGGCCTTTTTTCAATAGTTAATTACAGTCTTATTGCCTTTCCTCCTTCTTAGATATTATATAAGTTCCTTCAGCCTATCATTTAATCCATATCTTTTCTAATCTTCAAATCCATTAATCGTTTCATTTCATTTCTTTCTTCTTTCATCAAAAAGTCTATTTAACATTTCCAGTTTTTCAGAAAAAAAATTGTTGTTTTTCTTCTCTGACCAAACAGTCCTCCATTGTGGGAATTGCATTTTTTCTTCCATTGTTGCAGATTCATCTATCTTGCTGTGGTTCCCATATACAACATCTACCATAGGTCTTTTCTAATTCATTGTCCTTAAGTCCCAACAAAGAGAATTTTGATTTCTTCACAATATTAAACTTTAAAATCCTTTGCATCCAAAATTTCTTAGCTTTCTCACATGTCCACCACGCATAATAAAATAACCCTTCATGCTTTTTCATATTTGCAACACTGGTTTGAAATACCTATGTACATTTTTGAAAGTTTTTCTGGTGTCATATACCAACAAAACATCATTTTGTAAAAAAAACCTTAAATTATAAAACAGTGTAAATTTAATACCAGTTACCTACATTTTCTTCCAAGTGCCCATCAATATGTTGTACCCAAAATTAAATAGTCCATTTATGCAATATTTAACCTGTACATCTATTTCAAGCCTTAACAAAAGTATATATATATTTGCTATTACATGCTCATTATGTGTCCATAATTCAGTTTCAAATTTTGTTTTGTGTTCTTCAATTCCAGTTGTCTTTTTATCCATATTAAAACTTTCTTTTAACAATGTATATAAAAAAATTTAAAACTATGTCCTTCTGCAGTCAATTGTTCTCTTGACTTCAAATATAGGAGGGGCCTTGAAAAAAAGTAATGTTGAACCACATAGAGAAATGGAAATTTGCATCTGATTCCTTCTCCTGGAGGAAAAAAAATACTTGGGTAAAATATGACAGAGGCATAGCAGAATGTAAGCCTATGACTTTGACCAGAACATTTCTGGAAATAATGCTTTAGAAATATACAATTTTACAGATCATTATTGAAATTATTTAGCAGACAAGGAATGAACAATAATCAATCAATTGACCCATTAGATTTGCATTAGAAGGAAGTACTGAAGCTGCTGGAATATGAAATCTGCATATAAGCTAGCATTATGCATGAGAAGAGGAAATATTTTTAAATGTGAGTAGATTCGTTGATATTGTTATTTCCATACTGCACTGACTCAGCAATTCCTCTTCGTACATAGGAATAATTGGTTAAAAATAGGAAACTCATTTAGGCCCTCTTATGATGATATGGATTGAAAAACCATCCCACATTCCAAACTTTTATGAAAATGATCACCCCATATTCTTAGAAATCTGCAGTATGACCAAAAAAGTTGGAAATCTATTTTGCTTAACATTAAATTTAGACAATGTTGGCGTGCTTCAGAAGAGTGTCTGCCCATTCTTTGGATCAAGTTTTTGTGTCACATAGAAACTTTTGTCGCGTGACTATGGAAGTGAGTTAAGGCTATTTAAAAGCAAGGGACATCACTGATGAACCATTCTTCTGAGAACTTTTCCAATCAGGTTTATAATCTTAGTAGGAAACAGGAAGGATATTGCTAGCTCTAATAAACATGGTGTATTTAGAGCATTTAAGATAATCACAGCAGCTAAATATTCCACTGTATGAGACATATGTCAGGACTTGATCTTAGAAGAATGAAGGCCTGAGTTAAACCTAAAATAAATATTGGTAAAAAACCTAAAATAAAACACAGAATGGATGGTTTACTGCTTTTTTTCAAGAAAAAGTGATTATTCTGAACAGTTTGACTTTTTTTAGTCCAGACATTTATTTAGCAAAGTGGGTTTAAGGTACAACTACACATCTGAGCATGGAAAGGTGTGAATCATTCTGTTGAAGATCTCAAAATAATAGTAACACTGCATCGCAGCGGTTTGGTAACATGAATAACTTGAGAATTATGGTCAAACTTTTGGACAATGACCAGGAACTGCCAAGGTCATCACCACAGAAATTCACTAATTGATGTTATGAGTCTCTTTCGGTTCTTTCTACCTCACATGGGTTTTTGTGTGTGTATGGGAGGAAATGTTATACAGTATTTTGGCTCCTGGAAGAAAGTCAGGGTATGAATTTAAGAAATGAAAGTATAAATTAACCTTAGCCAGATTAAAAATAACTGTCATATTTAGATAACCCTCTTTTTCATTCAGATAAGATGTGAAAGGATGTTATTGTTAAAACCTCTGCAACAGACTGAAGTCCTGCGTAGATCATGTGGCTTGGAGATTTCCCATTAGAGATTTGGAAATGAGAAAGGCCTTGGTGATTTTGTAATCTGCAGACTTTGATTACATCTCTACTTTCCATCTGTGTGTACATAAACAAGGGATTTTTTTAGAACCGTGTCTGTCTACATTTATTTGAGATGTCTTAAATCAGCCCATCAAAATTCAAGATAAAACTAACATACAAGTTAATAAGAAAAGTAAGTTATGACAGACTGCAGTTGTATTGATATTGTAGCAAAGCTTAAATTCCCAAGAAAGGTACTTCTGTAACATCACACAAGGCTTTGACAATGTACAAATGCAATGTAATTCGAACATTCACAAAGATGCATTAGTTCAATCAATATGCCTTTTATATACTTTTCTCCAATCCCTCTTTAAAATGTTGTTTTAAATGTTGTCAGGTTATAACCTGGCCTGATATCCTGTTAGTAATAACTAGATGTTTTGTATACTTCTGTATTTTTCAGAGATTGTCAAATCTGAAGCCTTTTCTTTTTCCATGTTGGAAGCACCTACCAAGGACTTTCTGCGGTTGAGACAATTAGCCAGTGACATCTCCATTGCCCGGGGGATGCCTGGGGGGGGGGTTCCTTTCTCATCCATGTTATTTTCCTACCAAGGCAGTACCTATTTAAGTACTCACATTTGCACGCTTTTGAACTGCTAGGTGGGCAGGAGCGAGGCAGACAACAGGACCTCACCCGTTACATGGTAGCTCTCAGGTCTTGACATGCCGAGCTGCTGACCTTCTGGCTAACAAGCCTGGTGTCCTAATCGCTTGTGCCACCACATGCCCTCATCACAAGCCTCTCATTAAGTTCCTTGGACTTATATGTATACCCCTCATTCTCTCTAGGTGCTTGAAGCAGTAATCATCCATGACATTTCATATTTTATCTTCAGAATTTATCTTGGTAATATCTTGGGAAGTGTATTTCATGAAGAACTGCAATTCTCCAAATCCATTTGATGCATCTGGTTGAATGCAGATATGATCATGGACCTCTTCAATTGCCATCCAACAATTTAACTTCTGAACTTTGCTAGTTCCCTCATTGCCATTAGTTCTTCAACCTTTTATCTTAGTAACACTCTCCTCTTACAGTACTTTTATGAACTTCCTCTTTGCTTCCCAGATAATAGCTTCCTCCCCTCAGCTATTTCAATTTAAACATTTAATTGACATCTGTATCATTCATAGGTTTCTTCTTTCTGAAAACAGATTTTTAAGATCTCCAAAGCAACAAAAAACCCATAAAAGTACCACTTCTAATGAAATATCATTTCAGTTTAAAAGGAACAAATATAGGGAAACTGATTGTAAGGAGAGTTAGAAAAAGAAAAGGAAGCACTTTCGACATAACATATAATATACCTGTGGAATTCCTTAGCCACAAGATTTGATGAGGATCATTAATTTGGCTTAGATGAATTAATGGAGGTCACATTGATCAAAGGCTATTAGTCTTGAAGATGAATGTTATCTTCAGATTGCTTCCAGTTGCCAAATTCAGGAGAAAAGCAGGTTTGTCTCCATCTTCTACTTCAGAGCAACCCAGATGCTACTGTGATACTGTGTCCTAGGTGCTGTCTGAGCTTGGTTGTTTTCTTGCAGAAGTTTTATTACCCAACAAGGTAACATCATCAGTGCGAGAAGGGAGGGGGTTTGCTCTCTTTTTATATAAAAGTGGTTTGCCCCATCAGTGTTGGAGGGAGTGTGGTTCCTTGATTAGGCTGTTGTTCACTGTCAGTTCCTTGATTGACATATTTTTTACTGCTTGTCTGGTATTAAGCCTGATGTTAATCTCTGCTCATCTGGGTGTTGATTGCTGGCAAAGAAGTGTTTTGGTCCTTTTGTTTCCTTGTTAGCTAGACTAAGATGGCTCTTGGCCTGAACCAGCCTAGCTGTCTTGCATTCATAACTAGGCAGCTTGTGGATATGGACCAGGGTTTTAATTTCCTGCCCTGTCTGCTAGCAGAAGAAGCTTGGATAATAGTGTGGATAGAAATACAGTGGTGCCTCACAAGATGAGATTAATCCATTCCGGAAGAACGCTCTTAGAGCTAAATGCTCGTAAAGAGAAATGCAGTTTCCCATAGGAAACAATGGAAAGTCAGATAATCCGTTCCATGCCCCCAAAAA
>JANHZU010001620.1:93463-112830 GCA_032468055.1 Acrochordus granulatus
GGAGGGAGGGAGGGAGGAAGGAAGGAAGGAAGGAAGGAAGGAAGGAAGGAAGGAAGGAAGGATACTAAGAAGCTGCTTCTAATATTCTTTACAACAGTTATAGATAGAAAACCTATTCTGACCTCTCTCTGTAAAGATACATCACATTCAAAATCCTAAATCACAACCTCATTTTTTTTCATTTTTACACAAAAAGTCCATAAGAAACTTCAAGTCAGCAATAAATATAGTTCATGTCTTTTCTCTAATCCAAGAAGTCCATTTCAGTAAAATCTGTCAACTTCACCAACCATTCCTCCATTGAGGGAAGTGTCAAATTTTTCTGTCTCTCTGCGTATCATAATCTTGTCACAGTAATCATACGTTGAAATAATCTTCCATGGCTTTTTTAAAACTGTTTTGAGGATGATTTTCTTGATTTATATGCCACAGTAAGCATTTATAATCCATTGTTAGGCCAGGTTTTTAGAAAAGCCAGTACCTTGCTTGTTTAAATCAGGAAGAATGAAAAGTTATACAGGGGAAACCCAGGAAAATAAAGCAACTTCTGTTGTCTTTCCAAATAATAATATTCTAAAATATGGCCACATGAAACTTTCAAGTTCCCGGGGAACAAAGTTTTCAAAAAAATCTCTTTTTCGGGGGATGGGGCAGAGAGAGAAACATTCAAGAAATCAGATCAGGTTAGTATAAGATTTTATCTAGTTCTTTTTTCTTGCTCCGATATGGGTTCATGTTATGCACTCCTATGCAATAATTTTCATATCTTGAAAATGATTGATTTTTATCATGATGACCATTGCCTTGGAAGATCTTTAGCAGAAACAACAATAATATGGTCCAAATTTATGAGGCTATTATAAGAATTCCTGAGATAATATATATTAAACACACTGGATATATTATCAACCATGACGATTAGAAATGATAGATTTAAAAAAAATAAAAACAGCCTAGGCATTATCTCGGCAAACGTACCTTCCAAGTCCCACATGGAAGTGGGATCAAGTCATCAAAAGAGTGTGTTACCCTTTCTTTTCTTTTTGCCATCAGATAAAGTTCTGAATAAACTGGCTCTGTTTTAGGAATTCTACTGTGCTGTTCAGTTTTTTAAAATTTAACCTCCATGTCACTAGGATTGTGGAAAGTGGAGACAGGAAGAGGGTAGGAATAATGTTTTCCCAGTTCTGTGATTCTCCAAGTGTAATGGCATGTGGGAATGACTTTGGGAGACTTGGCCCAGAAACTCTGCCTAGGGAATGGTCAGATAAGAGATAGTATAGCCCACAGTTAGATAGTGGGTTGGGAAAGAGGCTCAGAAGAGACCCTCCCTAATTTCTCAGGATAAAGGAGGTGGCAGGAGAATGGCACTTTCAAGCTTGCAAGATTCTGTTAATGTACTCTTACAATAAAGTAGAATTAATTGATCTGGTTGTGTTTCCTGTCTGGCCTTCCTGATAAAGCTGACACAAAGCCACTTGTGGTACTGTGGATTTATAGGTTATTTATTTACTGATTTATTTAAAAATAATAGTGAATGTCCCTTTGAGAGACCATTCAAGGTTCCTACCTTCTCATCTGCTATTGATTCACCATGGAGTTTATTCCAGGACAGCAACAGATTAAATGACTGATGTCAGATGAACGTGGCTTCTTTAAACATTGAAGTTACTCTATAAATTATGCTGGTATGGTGAGTTACCTCGGTGTAGATATCTGGAACATCAGTCTTATTTCTGGCTAATATCACTTTCATTTCTTACTTCATTCCACTTCTGAAATAATCTGAAATTTTCTTTACAAAAGCTATCCTTTCAAAAAGTTAGTTATTTAATACTTAAAATAGGATCTTTTGGTGAATTATATTTTCTTTTTTAATAATGTATAGAAACTATCAACAATTGGATAGGTAATAGTTAAGTAAATAATGATCCCGATGTTTATTCTGTACATACTGATTGGCAATTTCTTGTGAAAAGATGCAAATTTTTAATGACCTCCCACCCAAAGTGGAAACATACTTGCTCCATTCCAAAATAGGAAGTTAGGCAGGGTCCTTTACTGAATGCAGATAATTGGTTCTTCTTGCATCATTACAAACAGGCATGCATGCCTACAAATTATGAACACACATTGAATATATGTTGAAATATTCAATGTCCACGTTGTCTATCACAATTTTTATCAAGGTTTAAATCACCTGCAAAGAGCCTAACCATATCCAAGTATATCAGAGCTTTAATCTATATTAAATAAATAAAACATCAAAGTAGCCCAGTGTGTTGATCCATATGGAGCATGCGTTCTGAATCTGTCTTCTGAGCTTGTTCTATCATTGCTTTATTAATTAATCTGTTGACAAGTATTTCCAGAGCCAAGAGTCTTGATGTTCTGGTGATGTAGTGTATTGATGAGTTTCCAAGTAGGCAGATCAAATTTCATGTTATCATAAGCCAGAACAATCTATAGACTAATTTAATTAAACTGCAGATTGCCATTCTGTAGAAGAAAAGCAGATATAAATATGTTGCCAGACTTGAAAATGAGTGCCAGAAGAGCTCAAAATCTATGACAAGATATCTGTCCACTTACTATGACATTAAAGAAGGTTAATAAGTGGGGTAGAGGAACTCCCAGGGCTTTTGAAGCTAAAGGGAGGACTTAAACATGTTCTTCATTCCAGCAAGAGTAATTATTACTTCTCAATCTCAGTTGGACTTCTTATGAAATTAATTGATCTGTCCTCAAAGCACAGAGAGGATAATGTTGTCTTTTACAGTTAGTTTTGTTGCAACTGTTGACTTTGTGTGACATCCTTCACATAACCTTTGCTATGTGATTTCAGTTCCCTTTCAGAGAAATTTAGTGACCATCTTTAGGAGACAGAATTCAGTCCATCTCCAGAATGTTATGCGTCAGCTGGTTTGATCCTTCTCAATATATACTATACATTTAAGGTGAAAGAGAACACCTGGATTCTCACTGCACATCTGGTGCTTTTTTATACCAATTCAACATGATATCAGGTCTTTCCTCATTCCAGAACTAAAATGCTTGAAGTGTACTTACTTTCATGGATGAAACTGTATTCTTTCCCAGAGACTCTCAAATTAATTTCATTTTCCATTATATTCCACATCTGGAGGTAATGGATTATGAGTATAATATTAGTGGGATCAGTGCTAATGTGTGCTTACTGTGACACCCTGAATAGTCATCCATAAGAATGATAAATGTCTTGAATTATTGAGATTGGTTTGAGCCAATTCAAGTTTTTTAGCCATAAACTTTTGTAACAATTTACAGCATTTATTTGTTCATCTTGCTCAGATAGACAAACTTTCAACCATTAGCTTTCTCTTTACCAGAAACAGCAAAAACAGCAGAGAGTTATTTAACCTTTACTGGGCATTTTCTGTTGTTTTTTCTGAGTGATTGGTTTCATGATAAACTCTTTGGAGGACTTATAAAATCATCATTTATATGCACAAGAAATGAGACAAATGTGAAAGAAGTGTAGTAATGTCTTAATGACAATTCCTCTCCCCTTTGTATATGCATCTTAACATTACTTGTATGTATTTGTTGACTTGTCAGTCTCCAAGTCATGTCCGACCCTCCACACCCCATGGACAGCTGCACGCCAGGCCTCCCTGTCCTGCACTGCCTCCCGGAGTCTGCCCAAACCCACACCTACCATGTCAACAATGCCATCCAGCCATCTCATCCTCTGCTGTCCCCTTCTCCTTTTGCTTTCGATCTTTCCAAGCATTGCGGTCTTCTCCAATGAGTCCTTCCTCTTTTTGCATCAGGTGGCCAAAGTATAGAATGTATCTAAGGGACCTGATGTTGCAATTTTCATTCTATTCTGACAAAAACTCTTTTTGGATGCCTCTGTTTTCATAGAGGAATTTAGCTCTGGCCTTGAGACCAATGTGAAAGAATGTTGCTGAGTCCTGTGAAAATAAGAGGTGTGAGACTTAGATGTAGGAAAGCCCCACTTTTGACTTTGTTGTCCTCAAAAAAAGGCAGTGAAGGTTTTGGGTCAAGTTTTCAAGATTCTGTTATTCTATACTACAGTTAAGTAGCATTTCTGGAATCCCTGCCATGTCTGTTTCTTGCTTAGTTTTCCTTAAATTATATTGATCTTGAAAACATGTGCAAAACCTTCGCTGCCTGCTTTTAAGGATATTTTGAGGTCAAGGTGGGGCTGTTCTGAGTCTCTTTCTCATACTTTCTACTTTCCCAAGCCTTTCTACTTTCCCTCCTCTCTCCAGTTCTTTCTCGGTGCTACAGCTAAATTCCTTTTAGAAATTTATTGAGCAAATATATTTAGAAATGGAAAGAGTGGTGCTTGAGTACAAAAAGATAGAGAAAATGAGCAGTAAGGGCCAACACTGTTAGATATATTGACAGGCAAAATCTGGAGCTCAGCCTAACAGGTTTGACCTCTCTGATTTCTTCTTTCTCAACTGGAAGCAGCAACTGTGTGATAAAAAGTATGAGAAATCAGAGTTAACTCTACCAGACAGAGGAATTAAGATAGTCCCAACAGTCTCTGCAACAATTATGGGGTGACTGTTGATTTTCAGATCAGAAGAGCATTAGTGAGAATAGAAAGACTACATCTGCAAGGGCTTTTCAGCACCCAGGTCTTCTTGGAGAGATAGTCTCTAGAAGATCACTCATATGAAAAATGAACAATTATCCCTTTGGTGTATTTTTCCCAGTTTGGAAGAAGTGAAGATTGTTTACTTTTGTTCTCCACTCCTTCCTGTCCAAGAGGTTGGAAAAAGTAGAAATGCTGTAAATTCAAAAGTGATTTAAGATCCTACTACATTGCTGTCATAAAGTCCCTGTATGTTTCTCCAACCCACTCAATAATCATTCCAAAGTTCTGAGGGAGGCATATCAAATATGTCACAATCCATTCTTTCCTTTGAAGTTCTGATCTGGGAATTGGGGTAGGGTCAGGATAGAGATGAACAAAAAAACCCAAGTAACACGCATCATACAAAGCCAGGTTTTCCAGAGTTGCAGAACATGGGCAGGTAGACATTCCAGAATATATTGGCTGAATTCTAAAAATTCCCCAGCTGAAAATTTTGAGAGTTGACTTGGGCAAATTGAGTTTAGGTGGGGAAAGTTGAAAAAAAAAAACTCTTAAAGATGATTAGACTGAAGGGACACAGAAGTCACAGTAATGACAGAATAACTAAAGAAATAGCAAGTAAAGATTCCATTGAGTTCAACTCAACATCTGGTGTCTACCTGGGTATATTTGTGTACTGTAGTTTTTTACCAAAATCTAATAGTGGTTTACAATGGTTTTATTATTAAATGTTTATTTTTGCCTACCCAGTCCAGGCTACAATCTTGAGTATTTTTGACCAACTGGTACAAAAATATTAAATAAGTTTAGCTTAGCTTTGTTGGAATCAAGCAAGGTTAGTTCCCATTGGAAATGAACTGAAGCACAAAACTCACAGAAATAAAAAATCCAAAGGCAATTCATTGATAGGTTAGGAAGTGTGGATTTGTTCATTCTGGATCAGAATTTGTGAAGATAAAATTCCTAAGATACAGATGGACAATAACAATCTCATGCATAAAACAAATCTCAGGTTTACGGAGTCCTTCAAGAAAGAAAATGGCTTGAGTTTCCCCTGCAGCCTTCTTGTGACCTTGTTCAAGGAATTTGCTACAGCATAAGTCCGAAGGAATGAAACTGAGGTGAAGGAAGCTGTGTTCCTTCTGTTAACTTTATCTGAAACTGTTAGTGCAATGAGTTTATTTTCAAAATCTGTTCCTTGTCATTCATGTTCATGTCAGGATCCAAAGAACAGCAGGATGTTTCGGTACATACTGGGGGCATATCTCACTGATCTAACGAGGTAGCAAATCTTACCTACCCTCTAATCACTCCATTATTGTTTATTGCAAGTTATGTAGATCAGAGGGGGAACCTACGGCTTTCCAAGCATTGCTGAAGTAGCGATGCAAGACCACTTCTTTGGCTTTGGGGCCTGATAAAACTTGTAGTTCAGGAACACTCTGAGGGGCACTGTATATCACTCTTTGGTGGGTGTTTTTTGGCCAGGTTTGTTCTGAACAAACAGTGCTTTTTTGCTACTGTGTTGCTAATTATTTGCAAAAAGAGTCACTTTAACACCTGACTTTTAATTTGGCCAATGGGTCCAGTAGTTGCTTCTCTGATTTTCCATATAGCTGCTTCTTTAACTCAGTGCTAGGCAGCCTGTTCTTCTGTTGTTATTGTGATCTGATTGTATCCCTGAAGGTTAGTATGTGTAACATAAGCTTTAATTTTAATTGAGAATTTGCCTACTGGGATATTTGAGTGCTCTTCAAAAGAGGTATAAATATAACACATATAAAAGCCATAACTAACAATGAAAAGCATTTATAGTATGGAGAAAGTAGCAATAATACAAAGTTAAAAAAACAGTAATATTATTTGAGTAAATGTAGAGGGATGGTGATTTCTTAGGAAAGATAAAGACTCAGTAGGGTCCTCGTGCTCTCTGAGCTTGGTAGTTTTCTTGAAGACGTATCATTAGCAAACTAGGTAACATCATCAGTGCGAATCACACTCACTTCTAGCACTGATATGATACTTAGTTGTGCATCTCAGCCTCAGGCTAGTTAAGTGATGCTGCTCAGGTGCTTTTTCAGTGCCTGGAGGTTATGAATGTCTGGATAAGGAAGAACCAACTTCAACCCAATCGAGAGTGGCTCAGATTGTAGGAACCTCAATGTAGTAATTTTCCATCCTTAACACATCCCCAGGTAGAGTTGGTATGCAATCTGATTTGATTCACAGTTCCTGTTTAAGGAAGATGCAGTAGCTGTAGCTCCTGCAGTAGCTACAGGAGAGATTTGCACAAATACCACTTGTGCACCAAGTGCACCCATCCTAGATAAGGAGGCACTGCTTACATACACTCACACCTTAACTGACTGGACTACTGCAACATGGTCCAGAAGGGCTGCCCTTGAAGATCATAAGCATTATAATACTGCTGCTATATGAGCTGTACTGTGTCCAATTCCACTCTGAGTGCAATTCAAGGTGCTGCCTATTATCTTTCAAGCCCTACATGGAATGAGACGAGTGTACATGTGGTATTACCTTTCTCCAGTGGTGTTCATCCATTCCACCAGGTCTGGCACAATGGACATATTTTACATATCATTGGTGTAACAGTGTCACTGGGTGGAGTTCAACAAGTGTGCTGGTTCTGTCATGGCACCTGTCTTACAGATCAGTTTCCAACCAAAGATACAGAGAGCTTCAGTTCTCTTCATTTCGCAGTGAAGACCTGGCTTTCCCTCCTGGCACTGTGGTTGGGATAATAGTTTTGGGGACTTTGGTATGGGTGAATGTGACTTGTGGTTTTGTGAAGGACCAATATCTATCTCAAGTTTCTCTATGTCAACTTAACTGTATGCTACACAGAATTGAGGCAGGTTTGTTTTGAGTTTTGTTTTTCCCTCCTCAAATTTACTTCAGTCCCTGGAGTGTATAATATTTTCTAAAAGTGTCTCCTTTATGGCTTGTTCATAACCTGTCTCAGATCAGGACTAAATTCCTTTATAGGAGAAACACTCAGACTACAGACACAGGAATGCCTCACAACAGTAATTATACACCTAAACAGTAAATCTCATACAGTTCATTGGATTTGCTTTTCACTAGGACTGCATGGGAGATGGGAGATGTATTTTATTTTGATCCAGAACAAATGCATTGCATCCTGGAAGTTCTGCCAAACCATTCCAAATGGGCCACAGTTCATCTGAAACAAACCCAAATGTTTCTGTTGTCGTGAGCTTTAGCCAAAATAAAACCTATAAAGATGAAGTTGAAATTCTTTTACAGGGTGGGTAGAGCAAGTCTGTGAGTCTCATTCCCTCTCTCCCTGTTTGCAGCAGGTCCTAGCACATCTCAATGTCTCCCATTTTCTCAAAACTTGGCTTCTTTCCCTTCCTGCCTTTCCTCACCCACCATGGCTGTACCAGCCTCTCATATCACATCATCCTTTTGCCCCTGATCTCTACCATCAACTACTACATCAACAGCCAGCCACCCTTCCTCTTCCTCCTCCTCCTCCTCCTCTTCTTCTTCTCCTCCTCTTCCTTCCCTTCCTTCCCTTCCCTTCCATTCCCAGAACAACCAAGTCTCAGACTGCGTCCAAAACAGAATTGCCAATTTTGTTCCTCATCTGAACCAAGCCCAGGCTTGGATGTGAACCATCAGAAAGTAGCTACTTCATGCCTCAAATTGTTTGCACATCAACTGTTTTGCATATCCATACATTTCCACAAACTGATGTGGGAGTGGATTTCTTCTTTGGATATCTCCCCCATCACGGTCTGGTGGAAACTGTTGCCTGGTCTCAAATTGACATGTGGTTTGCATTGTCTCTTGAGAGAGGAGGGGTCATTGTAATATGCACTTGGGAAAGTGAAATGTTTGTAGGTTGAATTAAAGCATTTTCTCAAAAAGCATAAAAGTTGCATCTTTCTTTCGCTATCTTGAATACCATTGCCTTTATTAATTGCTGATCTGATTTATTCCTGATAGGAACATAGTTTTTGCAACTTCTTATCAAACTGAACACATTTGCATATTATTCTATCAGTGCTTGTGTTTGCGATAGATACTAATCAATGTTCTTCAAACTTGGGAATCTGAAGATGTGTGGAGTTCACCTCCCAGAATTCCCCAACCAAAGGGTTTTCTAAATCTCTCCACCTGGCCAGATCACCTGCATGGCTGGCTGGGGAATTCTGGGAACTGAAGTCCGCACATTTTCAAGTTCCCAAATTTGAAAAACACTGTACTAGATCGATATCATAAGTTCTTCTTATACTGTATATTCTTTTTGAAAGAAAGCCCTGTCCCCCTGGGTGACCTTCACTTGCAACTTACAAACATTTTAAATGATCTGTTTAAGTTCTCTGAAGAATTGTTTCATTGATGGTTTTTTGGAACCCGATCAGGGCATTTCACATGGTACAGGATGGAGAAATGACAATAAGATTCTCTGTGTCTCATAGTGGTAAGATGTCAAGTCTCCAAAAACTCTACAGCCTATTTTTTTCTACTGTTGAAAACCAGCTGGGCTGGTTAACATACTACTGGTACAATAATTGAGAGTAGAATTTTTGGAAAGAAAGCAAGGATTGAACAGCATGTCTTTTCTCTTTTGCAAAACAAAATCAGGTTTGGAGAAAATGTTTTTGTGCTGGGGCATAGGAAAGAAACAATTCTGGGTAATAAAATATTCATCAAAAGTTACTATTAGTTTATAACAAAACTACAACTTGGAAATGATTCTATCCCATCCTACTCTACAAAGTAATTACATTTCAGATATAAATTGTTTTCAGATTACTGAAGAATTTAAATGAACATCTGCACAGTTGTGCTGAAATGAAAAGAGAATGCAGAGTTTTAAGCATCAATATTCAGAGGGAGAGATTTATTATTTGCCTGACCTTGGCAACAGAGAGTGGAGAGTGATTTTTTATTGCTCATTAAAATATCTGTAGCCTAAATCACAATCACCCTTTTAGTTTTATTGTTGTTGTTTAGATATGTGCAAGAGTTTGGCTGAATAAGATTTGAGTATTTTTTTAATGTGGTCTTTGAACCACTGATTCAAAAAGTGAACTGATGAATTGCTAATCAATGTCACTTTCATATTACATTTAAATTCTCCTTTTTCTGCAGGAAGCTGTGAATTACTTCTTTCAAAAAAACCTGTGCAAAAGTTACATTTAAGCTGCTGAGAAGTGAACTGAGGATTATATCAGAACATCAAAAGAGAAAAAGCATTGAATAGTTCCAAGTTATGAATCCCATTTTATTCTGTCTTTATAATAATATAGTATCTTAAGTTCTAAGTCTTAACCTTGACTTCTACCACTTTTCTATCAGTTTGTACAAAATCTCACATACATTTTAGGCTGTATTTCCACTAACCATCATATTTATACCCAATGTAATTAATGGATCAGTTGTGCAATCAACTTTCCTTAACATATGCATTTGATCACATTTTGAATGGGAGAACGACCGCACCGAATTCAGAGGTGTGAGTTATGGAACTCAGCTGAGCTTCCCATTCATTCAAAGCTTTGAAACGTATTTATGTATTAAATTTGTTTACCACTCCACTCGCCAAAGGTGACAAATGCAACAGATCCACCCAGAAGGATTACGCATTCATCCTCTGCACACAACCAGGACTGCCTCTGCCCTTGCTTTGGAAAGCATGCTGAAGTTTTGGCCTTTATAAAGATTTGACTTTTTTTTTCAGCAAAGTGCTTGTTGGAGGCAAAGAGCTAAATGGTTAAGCTGAAAGTGGGCATCTATTGATCTGATGTCATTTGGTTTGAGTTCAGGAGGCTAATAAAGTTAACAGGAGCCAAAATCGATATGCTAAGGCTGAAAACTGATCTCCTGAGAAATGTGGAATGCTTTCTGGCTGGAGAAAAAGTGATGGCACTGTGTAAAGAAATACCATTTCCCTGCCTGCCCTCTTGGTCTGCATTCACCTTTCTGATGCATGGAAGGCTGATCGCCTTCCCTTTATATTCCTCACTTTTACGCTCTGATATTGATCTGTTTTATCACCGAGCCAGCAGGAAAAGGCAGGTGTCAGATTCAAACAACTGATGTTGGAATTATGTCATGAACCTCTAGCATTTTCCACTTTTTTTCCTTTTTAAACTTCTTGTTATAGCACAAGAGAGCGGAGGTTCATTTCTCGAGTGAAACTATATATTTAGCTGAGTTTCTTTTTGCACTGAGACTTTGGCTTCTTATCCTGTATGTATAAGCCTAGGTCTTAGGTCAAACAAAGCATCATTGTCCAAACCCACATTGTACTGGCAGAATAAATCTCAAAATGAAGTTATTCCATGCTTAAGAAAATGCTGGAAGCAACAGATGGTAAGATATGAGGTCAGCGAACAAATAATTTCTTCCTTTCCAAATTAACAACACAAACTGTAACCTACATTCACATTAAAGGTAAAGAGGTAAAGGATTTTCCTTTCAATTTTCAATGGTGCTCATCTCCGATTCAGAGCTGAGGAAGCCAGTGCTGTCTGAAGATGTTTCCATGGTCAAGTAGCCAGCTTGATTATATGCCAAGGTGCATGGAACACTGTTACCTTCCCACCAACATGATACTTATTTATCTACTGGAATGTTTACATGCTTTCAAACTGCTAGGTTGGCAGGAGCTGGGGCAAGTAATGGGACCTTATCCCATTACGCGGTGGCACCTGGGTCTTAAACTTGGGCTGCTGACCTTCCAGCATCTTAACCACTCGGCCACCACATTCCCCATGCTTACTCCCTATACTTACATTTCAGGTTGTTAAAAGATATTTGTGACAAGGCTGAGATAGATCTATGCATAGAGGTGTCTACAAGGTATGGTTAAAAATAACCAGGATGGTCACCATGATGATGCAATCAAAGTGCCACCCATTTTTACATGCATTGCATTAAAAATCAGTGGCACTTAAATCACAGCATCGTGGGCACCAGTTTACCTTTAACCATTCACCTGTCTGCAAATGAGGAAAGAGGGAGAAAAAAAATTCCCCAAACTTCTGAATTGATACTTTAACTCTGATTTCCAAGTTACTGAAGGAGAGACATGCAAGGAGGGTCAGGTGGGTGACCTTGGCCCATTCATTCTCTCTCTCAGCCCAACTCGCTTCATAGGATAGTTGTTGTGGGGAAAATAGGAAGAGGAATTTGTGTTAAATATGTTCACTGCCTTGAGATGTTTATAAAAATAATAGAGGCAGGATCAAATAAATAAATAAAATTATGCCAAGGCAAGATCACAAGCTGTTAAAACATTTCAGAAATGTTCAGTAAAGTTTAAGGGTGAAAACCATCATCAAAACAGCAATTGGGAGGCTTAAAATATAGGGTTACAAGGCTGTTTCTCAACCTTAGCAACTTTAAGAAGTCTAGACTTCATCTCTCAGAATTCCCTAGCCATCATGGAGAATGCAGAAATATAGAAAAGACAGAAGGGATTTGATGTGTTCTCCTCCTCAGTCTCCATAGAAAATAGCCATGTAGAGCTCTGTAGGATGATAGTTAGTGCAGGAAACTGGTGTTTCTGACTACAGGTATCAGACAAAGAGTCAAGTAGGAGCAATTAAGACTCAAAGACAGAGAAAGTTCACACTTTATGCAGCAATGGAATTTACTACCTTGTTTCACAACTATTTTCTCCACGGCCAGCCCCTTTTGGATTTCTGAAAGGTTTCTCAAGGTTTTCTTTGCCTGAGGATATTTCCTGTCCTACATGCCAAACAGTATTTAACAGAATAGTCATCATACGGTATCATTCCTCATTTTCCAAACAGTCACTCCTTTCCAGGTATGAATAGTAGTTGTCAGTTTGAACAGATTATTCCAGGTAGAATTCTCCTTGGTGCAATTAGACATTGTTGTACCTTTGGTTCTGATTCGTGAGCTGTCTTCTTTGGATGGGTGTACTCTCGCTTATGTGACTTGTGCTCTACTCAGGAGCGGAGCCAACGATCAATTCTCCTTTTCCCAAAATGCCTACAATTGTCTTATGTTCCTTCTGAAAGTACATTCTTCTTTGACCTGAGTTTCCAGATACAGTACATACACCCACAAGCACATGTCAGGAATTCCTGACAGATGAATAACAAACTCCTAAATTGAACTGGACCCTGAACTGGACTTAGTAAACCTATTTTCTGCTAAATCTTGAGCAAGTGAATTAATGAAGATGCTGATTTTCACACCGTAGTTTTCATACTACCATCAAGGGAAAATATATTTGGAGGTTCCTTTATTCTGATCTGCTTCAAAGCTTGGAGACAACAACTGAAATAACTGAAAAGGATTCCTAGTTAAGCTTAGCGATACCCCCATTCCCCTATAAGTGGATCCTCCTATCCCAGTTTACAACATATCTATTCAAGGTTTTGAATATTCAACCTCCATGGAGGTTTCAGACCCCAGCTTCTCTGAGGGGAATTTGGAGACTAATTCAGCTGGCAGCATTCCTATACGCTTCCTGTACAATCTCTGTATGCAACTTTATACCATCTGTGTTGAGCCCATGTTTATATGTCTTTCATTAATTTTATTGAAAGAAAGGTCCTTTAAAAATGACTTTTTTTTCAAGTGTCTTCATACCGACTTTATACCTGGGTCCTCAGAGGCTTTTTCAGAATAGGTAACATTCTGTTTGCTTGTTTGTTTGGGTGACTAATTTTTCTTCCATTGCATTCCACTTGCGGGAATAACTGCAATGCGAAACCCAGATATTTCCTTTGAGATCTCTAAATATGGTTTCACAAATGGAAAATTTGGCTACAGAAATCATAAATTCCGCTTCTGCTATTGTCTGACTCTATAACTTTGGGCATACTGCTTTTTCCTTATTAAATATATATAGTGAGACTTCTGTTGTGGACATGAACTAGAGGAATGAGATCCTGAACTAGGCATCCCAAAAGCAATTTCATAGGAGTGGCAGTATATATGAAATTGCTTTTGGAATGCCTAGTTCAGGATCTCATTCCTCTGTTTATAAAATAATTCCTTCCGCAGTAAGTAACTTAAGCCATTGAGGAGATTTTAGTTGGGTTCATGTTCACAACAGAAGTCTCACTATACATGGAGAAGAGCAATTTATTATTTGGAGAGGGAGAATAAATATGATTTCTCATTGTAGATGGATGTTTCAGGATCCATCAGATTAGAAAAACAGAGCTTTAGAAATTCCAGTCATTTGGGATGGAATGTTTAATTTGACTGATGTTATTCTGCTGTCTACTTTCCTATCTTGCATCTTATTGAATAAACTAGACCCAGTACAGTCACAGCATAATGTTGGTAAGTTGTAGAGCAAGATCTTCTTGCTTTTCTATATTTTTGTTCACTTTCTTTTCACTGTGCCAGCATCATTGTGCTAGCATGCTTGTCCGTATTGAATAGGATGGTGAAAAATGCAAGCAATATACTTAAGTTCATGTAATATGGTCCTGTTCCTTTAAGGTGGAAAGTTTGGGTGTATAACTAAAGCTGTGAGATGTTGCATTTGAGTAAGTAGGTTAGGACCTCTGTCAGATGCACTATGATCACCACCATCATGTGTGGGAAGGCCATGTGCCTGCAAATACGACAATGGGATGCCCACAGAATGATGGACAGATGCTTGTGGTCCTACCACAACAAAAGTACATTGGAACCTTTACTGATCTTGTCAGTTGCACCTGAAAGAAACAGGTGATTGAATAAACAATAGCAATTACAGCAAAAAAGGAAAAGAGGCCCAATGTGGGGTCTTGTCTACATCCTTTAAAAATTCAGAATTGACATTGATGGGAGAGAATGGAGAAGTGGTGAGGAGAGAGGTGAAAGTGTGTGCTTCCTGAAATAATCGTGGTGTTTTTTGTCTTTTACTGTAGAGAATCCATTTTTCAATGACAGTGCTTCATTTGTTTGGAAAAAGAAAATTATAGCATTATCCCAGTCTGTATGATTTTAGCCCAATGTCTGAATTACATCAAGACCTAAATTATTTATTTTGACAGCAAATTCTTCTGGTAACATTGTCTCTACATTAGGTGTTTTTTAAATTTACTAAATGATGTTGGAGGACACTCCTCCTCCCCCACCTTTTGAGTTTAGATATAAAAGAACAAATGATATATTAAAATATTCATAAGAGAGCTAAAAGTATGCTTCCTCAAATAATTGTGATGCTTTTGTCTTTTATTGCAGAGAATCCATTTTTCTATGACAGCGCTATATTTGTTTGGAAAATCAAATTTATACTGTTATACTTCTGTTATAATCAGTCTGTGTGATTTTAATCCAACCTCTGAATTACACCAATACCTGGAAAGGTTCAAAATTAAAATTAGAGCTCATATGCATCCAACTTCCATCCTCTTTTTTCTAACAGGGTTTTATTTTTTTGCCCATTAGCGGGTGGGATCGAGACAAATTTAGGTGGAGGGAATACTAACTAGTGATGCACTATTAGTTTTGATTAATTTTTGGGTAGAAGACCCTCTTGGAACTTTATGGCTGCAGACTAGACTGAAAACCAAAATTAGCGACAAACCACTTCTGTAATGCCAGCAAGAAAACTGCATGGAGGCATTTAGGTAGATCATTAGGACTCCTGGTCAGCATGAAGTTGACTTGACTTCTTCTACTCCTGTGAAATCCTGAGCTCAGGAACTATTAATTTAGGGAAGGAATGGAGCAATTTTGACAGATTTTCCATTTTCAAAGGATTTTTTTTCCTTTAAAAAGAGAAATGTTTGTCTTCCACACTTTCCGGACAAGTACATTATGTACAATTTGCAACTCATGTTATACAATAAAATTAATTGTACAACAATATGTTCTCTTTTGATAATGGCAAGAAATATTTTAATTGGTTCATGAAGAGCTATAATTGCATAGATATGATTTTTGGACTATACTGTATATATACTGGAGTTGGGTGAATTCAGACTTTGCAAACAGAACAATATTAAGCAGTTCCCGGACTAAAGGATGAATCAGAATTCATTGTACAGTCAAATAAACATTTTGCCACAGGAAGCATTATGCAGTTCAGTGGATTTTATGAAGTTGTGGGTTTTATGTATTTATTGTTTACAGAATTAATCTTCCTCAGTATTTCCTAAATTGTTTCATGCAACCTCAGTCCAATAACCATAGCAAGCTACGCTTTACAATTTGTATTTTGAAATGTTTCCTAAGAGGGTGCATTTGCATGACATCCTTAGTTCTAGGGCTTCAAGAGGATTTGACTGTTGATATTTTTACCAGATTTGGGCCATGTTGTTCTCCTGCAGAAGTTAGAAATGCCTGGTGAGAGCACTTCAGCTGTGTCAGATGCTGTCATTCAGAAATGAAGAATTTGTGGAGGTACAAATGAATTATACTCTAGATAATGTGGCCAGTAAGGAAGGATGCTAAAGGAGTGTTTGGGAAGGGAAGGAGCAGATTTCTCAATGTGGCTTTAATTATTGCTCAGTAACTTACGCTTATATGAAAAATGAGCAAGATCGCTGAATTGCTCTTATCTCTAGGAAGCTTGTTCTGTTGTTCTTACAAAGTCTGGCAATAAATATCTTTAGGAACTTAAAGTGGCACTCAGGAAGTAGCAGGAAAGATTCAAGGACAAGAGATATACATGTAGTCCTCAATGTACAACCACTTGTTTACAACTGTTCAGAGCTACAATGGCACTCCAAAAAGTGATTGATAGCTAGTTCTCACACTTATGACCATTGCAGCAGCATCATAGTCATGTAATCAAATTTGGACACTTGGCAACTGGCATATATTTATGACAAGCAGGGTGGGCTACCAAGTTGTCTTGCAAATTTGGCTCCCTGGATTAAATCAAATTTAAATCCCTAAATTAAATCAATGCCATTCAATCCATCAATCATCAATCAACTCAAATCAAATCATTTCTGTTCAATAGAACAAATTCCATTCCATCACTAAATCATTGCAGCATCTGAGGGTCGCGTGATTGCTGTGTGCGACTTGGCCAGCTGATTTTGACAAGCAAAGTCAATGGGGGAAGCCAGATTTTTTTAACAACTGCATGATTCATTGAACAACTGCACTGATTTGCTTAACAATCGGGTGTGACTCATTTTACAACTGCCTTGCTTAGCAACATAAATTCTGGTCCCAGCTGTGGCCGTTGGTCAAGGACTATCGGTAAGAGGTTCTGGTTAATGCAGATCAACTACTGCAAAATCAAGGAATCTGGTTGTAAAAGAGGGTTCCAACGTGCCTATTTGGCTGTTAAATGGAGGAGGTTTTTTCTGCTCCTCTTGCATCCTTGAATGTGAAGGTGCCGGCAGCATGTTCCAAGAGCAGGCAATTCTGATCTCAGGCTTTTGGCTCTTGATCTGGCTAGCTTCATCTATCCATCCATGCTGCCTTCCTCTCATTTATCTGCATGATTTCACATCCTGCACTTTAGAACGATTGATGGGGTCTTGATCATCTCCTGAATAACATCATTTCATGTATTTGAAGAGACCTTCTCAAAATGAAATATACCATCTTCTTTCATCTCTCTTCACTGGATTTAAAAAAGATTTCTTTCTTTTTTAAAATCATCCTAGCTGCCCTTCTCTGAACTATCTCAGTTTGTCTGAATCTCTCTTAAAAGTCCCCAAAAATGCAAATTATACTCAAGATGGAAGCTCACCCATGCAGAATGCACTGTAATAATGGCATATCAGATAGCCACAAATAAGGTCCAGGACACAAAATGCCAGCTTGGATCTCCAGATTCATCCATGCGATACTTACTTATGCAAAACCAGAGAACATCAATAAGGTCCACGGCCAGGGGATTATTTTGATTTAAGGAATATTTTAGTAAAATCTATCTCTCTGTCTATCTCCAGGCAGAGAAGCCAGACAGTTTCATATAACAGTAATGGATGTAGTAGAAGAATATTTATCCTGCAATTATAATATTAATGGAACTTTTAAATATGTAATTTTATATTTACAACTAAATGGTATTTATTAATTTTCAGAGTGAGAAAAATACACTGCAAGACAGTTTGTCTTATTAATTTATCTTCAGTACAGTGCAAGGAAAGTCATAGGTTTCGGGTTTTTTCCTTTTGAACGAGCATAAAAACATTGCAATAAATCAATATAAGACAAAATACTTGTTTTGTATCTTGGAATGAGATGGAAGAACAATACCTTTCCCTTCTTAATATAGGTAGAAGACAAAATGATTTATTTTTTGCAGTTCCTACAGTACTCATGCTAGAAGAGTTTAGAGAGAATAGTTTTTGAAAAATCATAGAATTATACAGTTGGAAGGACCACAAGGCTTATCTGATCTGACCCTTGCAATGTGCAAGAAAACCATATAATCAGTCTTGATTCATGGCTGTTCAGCCTCTTCTTTAAAAACCTTCAGAGATGGAAAACCCACAACCTCTGTAGGTTCTTTCTCATATCTAAATGATGGCATTCTTTTCCAGCCCGAACCTGTTATCATGTCTCCTCACAGTCTTACTTCCTCCACCTTGAATATCTCAAATTCTTTCAAACCATTGCAAAAGGTCATGACCTCAAGATCCTATATCATCTTTGTCACCCTCTTCTGAACCTGTTCTAAGTAATCAATATCTTGATGGGTACATAGTGACCAGAACCATATATATTAGTCCAAGTGTGGTCTCCTCAGTGTAAAGTAGAAGGGAATGTTTTGATACAGTGCTTCTTCTAAGGTTTCTTCACACAGCTTGTTCACACAGTTGTCTCATATTGCTGGCTCATGTTCAACATGCTGTTAATGACCATTAAATTAATTACCATTAATTTAACCATTAACCATTAATCATTAACCATTTAATGATTATTAAATGATGTTAATAATCAAGTACTTCTCTGGCATAGTGCTCCTAAGCCATTAGTAGCATATTTTTATGGGTGCCGGATATTTTTTTTCCACCCTGAATATCTTGCATTTCTTTGTTGAAGGACATCTTGTCTTTCTTAACCTAGTCTTCCAACCTGTCCAGACTAGACTGCAATTTGTTCTGCCATCCTGAGTATTAACATTCTTCCCAATTTTGTGCTGAAAAGCAACTCATCAATTCCATCATCCACATCACTAATAAAAATATTGGATAAAACTGGCCTCAAGGCAGATCCAGGCAGATCCTTTGGGTTACTGCTCTCCAACTCAATGTTGGAGTGTGGTCAGCAAGGACCATCTTATTCTAGTGCCATTATTATAAGTTGTGAATGAGAATGTTATGTGGAACTTATCAAAAGTTTTGCTGAAATCGGAGAAGATTATATCCATAATATTCCCTTTGTCTGCTAATTACTTGGTTAAAGAAGGGGCTAAAATTTGCTTTACATGACCTGATTTTGAGAAAGTCATGCTAACTCTTAGCAGTTGGACATTGTATTCAAGATATTTAGGAATAATTTGCTTTAATATCCTTCCAATTAGACTCTCTGACTGATAATTACTCAGATCAATTTGGAGTCTACTGGTTCCACTTTCTTCATACATGTCATGTCATTTTAGATAAGACTGCAAACCATCTGCTGCTTTGGATAACTAGGGGAATTTAGGTTTACTGAGTGATCCATTGTTCAGTTTTGTGTAGCAAATTCATAGTAGATTATTTCTTGGCAATTGTAGTAATTACCTGTAATAATTACCTGGGATCTGTGCTCCTACCTTTGAGCATCAGATGATTTATTAAGCATGAAAGCTATTGTACAAGCAGAG
>JANHZU010001620.1:119718-134166 GCA_032468055.1 Acrochordus granulatus
CTGTAGCTCATTTTCCACTAGATGTCCAGGATCCCCAATAACATCTAGCGCGGTCCTTGTTAACCCGGGCGACGACCAAGCCGGTCTGGATTTCTGTAATTTACTTCTCATATTTTTATAGGTGGGAGACACTCTTCATCTGGCTCCTCTGATTAACCTGTCCAGTATGGTTGAACCTCTGGCAGTGCTCTCATCTTCTTCAGGGCACACAAGCCCCCCAACCACAGCAAGGTGGTGCCTCACTGGGGGGAGTACAACTCTATAGGAAGGCTAAAACTGCTTTTATTGAAAATGTTATTTATTATCCTCTGATGACTGCAAAGTCCAGGTTCTTGATGGAGAAGCTAACTGGTTATCAAGAGGAATCAAAGAATCTATTCATGTGAACACATTAAATCCTTCCTGTAATGGGGATGGGAGGGAGGGAGTGATTTCAGTTGTCTCCTGTTTACAATGTAGCTTTGACTCATCTTCACAAAAACATTTCAGCATCTCTGATGTGTTATTGTGCTTGACTCATCTTCACAAAAACATTTCAGCATCTCTGATGTGTTATTGTGCTGACCTTAAACCAAAAATTGTAAAACTAATCCTTAAATTTTTATTGCTTAGCACTATCACTCCGTTAGCTTGTTCTGTGAGAACTTTTTCTGGTGTGCGTCCTATATCCTGCCTTGTGGGGAACTTCTATATTCCTGCCACTTCTTTCCTCTCACATGGAAATGAGAAAGTTTCTTGGATAGGAGACAAAATGTTTTCCAATTCCATCAAATAATAAAAGTCCAGGTGCTTTTTTGAAAAAAAAATGCATATTTTTTTGCAATTTTGCTGCAATAGCCTATTTGTGGCTGCCTGACTGTGCTGTATCTTCCCCACCTTTCTATAATTCTGGGAATTAGAGAGGCATTTATCTGAACAATTTCTTCATATTCTGGACTAAAAAATTGTTTTAGTGCCTATTGCCTATTCAATGGTTCCTGCCTATTGCCATCAAAACCATCTTCCTTATTCTCCTTATTCTCAACAGTACCTGTATGAAGCACTCCTGAGCAAAGCTGCCAGCTCCATGAACAACAACTCTCACCCAAAGGAGGATTGGAAGTTGCTCTGATCCATCTTCATACCACCTTGTGGCGGGATGTACCCAATCACAAGGGGCATGAACCCAGCTGAGAATTGGGGCGCTGACACTGAAGATAACCCTGTTTCCTCAGGTGTCATAAAAGGTAAAGGTTTCCCTGCCAGTCATATCCAATTCTAGGGGACAGCACTCATCTCTGTTTCATAGCTGAAGAGCCAGCATTCGTCCGAGATGCTTCCATGATCATGTGACTGGCATGACTACATGCTGAGGCATGTGGATGCTGTTACCTTCCCACCAATATAGGCGGTTCCTATTTACCTACTTGCATTTGCATGCTTTCAAGCTGCTAGGTGGGCAGGAGCTGGGGCAAATAATAGGAACTCACCCTGTTGCACGGCAGCACTGGGTCTCAATCTCAGGCTTCGGATCTTCCAGCTGACAAGCCGATCATCTTAACTGCTTGCACAAGTAATCTTGGATGATTTCACAGGATGAAGCCCTGGTCATCTCCACAGACATTGACCATCTAGTGTGAAATCCTCCATCTCAAAATTCCATTAAATTTCCCATTTCATTCTTCTCACTAGTCTGATCCTTGCTTGCATCAAGGCATCACAGATGTGAACTACTGCAATGTGACTACTGTAATGTGTGAGAACTTGATTTAATATTAACATGTAACTATTGCAATGTAATTAAAAGAAAATAGAGAGCCCTCACTGGTGTCCATATGAACATACAATTATATTATTGTTGTTTCTTGTGCAATTGAGACCTTCCAGGTTCCTAGGAAGGAAGATTTGCTTTCAGAGATAAGGGAGATGTTCCCATAGGGTGCTAAACTCATACTGTTAAAACCTCTTACAGCAGCACAGAGTCATAAGATTCTCACACAAGTGGGAGGATTATCATAAGAAAAAATAATTCACTTTCAGAGCCTTGGAAATTGGATATGTGCACCTTGGCTCTCATTAATCAGTGAATAATCACTGCAATGCACTCTACATGGGGCTATTCTTGGAAGAGTATCTGGAAATTGCAGCTGGTGCAGAATGGGGCTATGTGGATGATTTGGGGGGCTAGTAGATCAGCCCATGTGACATCCTTGTTCCACAAGCTGCATTGGTTGCCAGTCTGCTTCCGGGTGCAATTCAAGGTGTTGGGTTTAACCTATAAAGTGCTTCATGGCATGGGACCAGGTCACCCCAACGGTGAGTTCCCATCCCACCAGATCTGGCAGAACCCCCTCCAGATCCCATAAGCCAGGGAATTTAGGCTGGCAGGGTCAAGGAGAAGAGCCTTTTCTGCTGTGGCTCCTGCCTTCTGGAATATCTTGCCCCTGAGAGGTCTGCCCTCTCCCTCATGTCCTTCCTTAAGGGCCTTAAGACCTGGCTCTGCCTATTGGCCTGGGGCTCGACTGGGAACTTATCATCTTGGAGGTGGTTAGTAGATCAGAGTCACCTCCATTCCCCAGCCATATGTTTTTATATTTTTTAGCTCCTTCCTCCCTGTCCAGCTGTTTTTTTTTGTTTATGCTTTTAATGGTTTTATGGATTTTATTCTTTTATTTTATTTATTTATTAAATTTATATGCCGCCAAAATCCGGAGACTAGTTTCATTGTAAACCGCTGAGAGTCTTCTGATTTCAGCGGCATATAAATCCAATAAATAAATAAGGCAAGAGTTCTCCTATTGCTTTCGTCCTGATTATTGGTTTAATGAGGAAGATAAAAATTGTTTCCTTGATTGTTCACCTGTCCTTGCTTGGCAATATTTTGGAAACATCTATTTTCATTTTGAAAGTATCTATTTTCTTTCCCAGCTACATTTTCTTGAGGCTTAAGGTGCTTAAGCTTAAGGTGCTTATGAAGCTTAAGGCTCATATTCCATATGATCAATCAACCAAAACTTGATTACAGTCAAAATGAGGTAGGGTCCAGGTAGGAATATGATTAAGGTATTTAAAATCATACATAGCATAGAGAAAGTGTCAAGAATTAGTTTGTTTCCATGCCAAAAGACAAAGACCAGGAGTTATTTAATGAAACTGATTGAAGGAGATTTCAAACAAACAAACGAAAGAAAATACTTCACACAATCTGTGGAATTTATTATTACAGTGCATAGTGATGGCCAGTAACCTGGATTACTTTAAAATGAAATTGGACAAATTCACAAATGACTGATCTATCAAGAACTCATTGGTTTAGAAGACTCCATGTTTCTTGCAGGTTGGGGGTGAATACCTCCAAATTCTAGTTTCAGGATATCAAGGATGATAGGAGTATGCCTCCATCTCCTCTTGTGAACATCCAAAGAGCTGAACATCTGTACACTTATACATAAAAGCAACAGCCTCAAGACTTCAGACAGTGAACACAAGGAGGCATACAAGTCCTTCTTCTAAAACTATTAGACATCATCTTGATACATCACTCCCTTATTACAACTGTTTGGAAAGCCTTCAAAGACATAATCACATCTCTGCTCTAAGAACTGAAATGAATCTCAAAAATATGCACCATATCAATTAAAAAAGAAATCTGATGCTGGAGGTCCAGTTTTCTAAATGAGAAAGGAAAAAAATAAAAACATTTACTTCCAAGTCTTATTTGTCCTAAAGATGCAAGGCAAAATATGCTTAGATAGACCCACATTTAAAGTGGATTGAGTTAAAGTTTATTGTTTAAATATGGCAACCGCAACCTGTGATTTTCAACTATGACTATTTATTAGATATCGATCCACAGTTACACTTTTGTATGTCGAGTCCATATGGAGCATAACTGCCTCTGTGAACTGCCCAGATTGTGGCTGCTCACTTCTAGACATCAATCTTTGGTATTTCACACTGACTAGAATAGTAGCTCAGAGATGATATGTGCCTGATTAGTCCCCGCTGCATTTTTGCAAACCAGCAAGAGTGCAACATCAATGAAAGAATGGCTGACTTGCTATTGAAGCAGCATGCAAAGTTGCAATTAAACATCCAACCAAGCCTACTACAGGATAATTGGCTCACATTACTGTACAAATAAGCATTAGTGCAAATTTGTCAAAACAATAGAGAGAAATCAGTTTTGTTCTGATCTCTACTTTGAAAGAAGCCGCAACCTAAATTATACATTTGAAAAGCCTACATCTGTTTGGTGGGATGGGAGATTTAAGTCTTTAGCTCTTTTTCTACTGATCTACTGATGGGGGTTGAAACTACATGGTTCAAGCTCAGTCTCTTTTGGACAAGTACTAACAGCATACACATGTACAATCAGGAGGTCACAGCTGGCATTTTAACTTTCTTGGAAAACACATCCACCCCTGTGACTTTGCTGGTTAAACTTCTTTTTCTGGCATGTTGTCACAATGTCTCTGACTGAATGAATTGCACTGCGCAACTGGACAATGTCTAATTCCATCATCAAAAATAATCAATTTCCAATAAAAACACAGCAGAAAGGGGTTTTTTTATTAAATGATGGTAAAAAAAAAATAAAATATATGCTTATAGTGGTAGAACAACATACAGAAAAACAGGAACTAAAATATTTATGACCCATTCAGCAAGTTATTATGCCACTTTATATTAACTCACCACTAAGTACATACGGTACATTGAAAGAATAATATTAAGATCCTCAAAAGCTGGTTGGCTAGTTTGATAAAATATATCTATAAAATACCTTTAAAATACTATTTAGTTGAAGTATTATGACAATATTTTTTAAAATTAACATATTTAAAATTATAAGCCATTTATTAATGAGCCACTTTAATTTTTTATTGATACTAAATATCTATAGGGATATTTCCATTAGTGAAAGTACTCAGAATTGTTTCAATGCTCAGCATTTTCCCAGCACATCATGAATTCTAGAATCCCAGGTAGAGCAAACATTTGTAGAGGTAATAAGTTGTTTTATAACTAGCCCAAAGAAGTGTTAAGATTTGCTCTTCCAAGATAAGCAAATCTTCTGCTCACATACTGTACCTTCTTTTCACTATGCAGTGACACCTACTGATTTTTAATATGTTGCACTCTTGTTCTTCCACTGAACTCTGTTTAGACTCAAACCTTGAATAGTTTTTATTACATTTATTTATTAGACAGTGAGAGGGACAGCACATAAATTTGATGAATAAATATTTGTTTTTAACAGCAAAACAAAAAACTCGTGGAGTTTGCAAATAATTAGGAGATCTACATGTTTTTTAATTAAAACTTCTTGTGACCTGCAACAAAGAGAAGAGAGTAAAAGATTTGGTAAAGTTGAACTTAGTTCTTTAAGAAAAGCAGTGATACAGACCCTGTCATGGTGCAACTGGAAATCTGATAAAGAAGTTTCATAAACACTCCTGCAGTACAATTGAATAAATTAGAAAGTTTAAATAAATGGATTTCATTTCTGGAGTGTTCTGCTTTAAAAAAAAAAAACGAGTCCGATCTCAGATGAATTGAACCCAGCTCCTGGTTTTAAAGCGTGAAAACAGCCACTCAAGAGCGCGCCGGGAGAGGCGAACCGCGGCTTCTAACGCGACCGTCAGGGAAGGCGCAGCGCAGCGAAGGCGGGACGGCCCGATAGGGGCGCAGGTGGCGCGCCCGGGCTGTAAAGAGCGGAGCAGAGGGAAGCCGTCGCTAGTATACAGCCGCCTTTCTCCTGCATCTCCCTGCAGCGGTCTCGGGCTGCGGGACGGTTGGCCGGGCTCTCTCCTCCCTCCCTCCCTTCTTCATCTGCTCCTTCCTTCCTTCCTTCCTTCCTTCCTTCCTTCCTTCCTTCCTTCCTTCCTTCCTTCTTCATCTGCTCCTTCCTTCCTTCCTTCCTTCCTTCTTCATCCCCTCCTTCCTTCCTTCCTTCCTTCCTGGGAGGCGCCTGCCCTGCCCTGCGCTGTCTCGGGGCTCCGGCGGCGGCGAAGGCATACCCAGGGCGGGCCGGGCGAGGCCGGCGGAGAGCGTCATCGGAGCCGCCCCCGCCCGCCGCCCCTCGCCCTGCGGGCTGTCCTGGCAAGGCGCTCCTCCCGGCTCAGAGGCTTGGGGCGCCCAACCGGCGCCCGCCGCGAAACTCCGACCTTCCGTTCGTCCGCCGGCCCGAGCAGCGCGGCGCGCCCGGCGGGCTCTCAGCGCGGGACTCGAAGCGAGTCGCTCCTCCCGGGGCGAGGCGAGGAGAGGCGAGCCCCTTCCCGGGCGCCCCGGCGTGTCCGCGGCGGCGTGGTGAGTGCCGTCCGCAGCCCCGAGGCGGCCCTTCCCGGGCGCCGAGCAGCCAAGGCGCCCGGCCGCAGCGCGTCCCCCGCCCCGCAGCCGGGGATGGCCCACCGCGAAGAGAGCGCTGCACCTGCCGCGAACGGCAGTGCCGCCCGGCCCGGCAGCGCCCTCCGCTGAGGCGCGCCGGCCGCTTTCGAGGGACCCGGCCGCCCCGCCGGCGCAAAGCCCCGTGGAACGGGCTTTTCGCGTCCCGCTCGGCCGGAGCTACTTGCGCGCCGGCCGGGAGCGCTCCGGGGCGGGTCTGCCGCTCGGAAAGCCGCGGAAACGGCGGCTGGGCTTGGAGCGGCGCGTGGCGAGGGCTGCCGCCGCCTTCGATCCGCCGGGCGCCTGGAGGAGTGAAACGCCCAGCGCGGACTCGCGCGAGGTGCTGGACGGTCCGTCTCCTCGGGCGCGCCCAGATCTCCCGGCGGGCGGCTCGCGAGCCAGCCCCGAGAGCGACGCCGCCCGGAGCCGGTAGTTGGCGGCGCGCCTGGCGTTTCCCCGGCCGCCCCGTCCTCACTCCGTAAAGGCAGGTTGCGGACTTCGCCGGCCAGCGCGGGGCGAGGATTGCGGAACGGCGCTCGTGGGCTTGCTGCGCGGTCCTGGAAGCCCGGCGAGGGCTGATCGGCAGGGTGGGCAGCCGACCCGCCGCCGCCGCCTGAGACGGCTGGGAAGAGTCGCTGCGGTCCTCTCCCCGCCGCGCCGCTTCCGGACGGCCCAGCGAGCGCGTGCCGCGGCGGCCGAGCCCCGCTCCTCCGAAGACTCCGGTGCCCTTCTCGGCTTGCGGGCCGGGCCGGGCTGGGAGGGGGAATCCCCGCCATGGGGGAAGCTGCGGAACTAGAAGTAGCGCAAGGCTGAATCGAGGAGAAACCCCGGCCCTCCGAGAAAAGAGGCCCCAAAGTGCAGAGGTGTTATTTCCAAAGGCTTTCGTGCTGTGTATCCGTACTCGGGGAAGTTAACTGAACATGTTCTACCCCAAACAATTGCTTTATTTATTTCAGCTCTAGAATGTGGGAAATTAGCGAGACATTGGGTGTCTTCCTACCCCCACCCATAAAGACATCGGGTCATGTAGGTTGTAAGCCATTCTTCCGTTTAAACAATGGTTATGTGAAAGAACTGATTTATAGAGACGCCGTGGTAAATCATGGTTTACAAACCCCAGTGGATCTCATATTTAGCCACAGTCAAAGATATTATGTGCAGTGTCCATACCATCCATAAATTGTAACACAGCATCCCCATATTAAATGAAATTCTCCATACTCCTGTGGCTACCAGACAGCTTGGGCTACATAAAAGTAGGTGGCTCTGATGAACCAGTTTCTTCAGATGACTTGATGCAGCCTGCATTTATTTCTTGGATGAAGCATCATGGGTGACTATTCATTGACTGTGAAGTTGTGATCCTTTCACCTCAAATACTTCCTCTCAAACTTGTTTCTTGCTGTGAAAGTTGCTGTCAAAAGTATTGCTTCTGTTATAGAATTAGCTGCAGGCACCATAATCAGGTTCTTGTCCACCTGTACTTAATTTAATGTCCACATAGGGAATGAGGTATATTTTGGGAGTTGTGGTATCATGCAACTTATATGATTCACAGCATTTGTGAGATGGTATTACATCCTTGTGGCTCCCAGGTGGGGAATGATTTGTAAGATGGAGTTAGCATTTTCCGAAAAGATGTTAGTTTTGTTCAAGGATGAGAAAAACCTGCAAGTGTGCAGGGGAAAAACAATTCCTTGGTGTATCCTATAAGAATATAATTGAAATCAGTATAGTAGTTGCCTAAAGCACGTGGAATAAAAAGATTACAGGAGGATAAAATCTTTGGCTTTGCTCTTGTCACTGTAGGAAGTATAATATTTGGCAGAGATAAAAACAGAGAAAAGGTGGATATCATACTATATAGGAAAAGGTATGAACCTTGGAGCACTTCAGTTATTTATTTGGGAGAGAGGAGTTCCCACAAAGCTTTGGTCCCATGGATATGTGAAATTGCACTAATGTCCTTTTGGGTAGCCATACAATATTCATACTTTTGTGGAAGTAGGGGATGCATGAAGTGTGTCCAACTAGGAACTTTTAATACTGACTACAGAACACTAACACTTTAATATGAAAGCCAAAATTAATTTCTCCAATTTAGATTGAGGGTTTATTATAACCTAAATCTTAACAAAAAAAAAAGCATTGATCAGTACCCCATTCTCCTCATGCTAGCTTTGACCTAGGAGAGTGTTGACTTTAACAACAGTGACTAAGGGGAATCTGGTGGAGGTGGAAATGTGATTGGACATCAAATGTTGGAACTGTACCAGGGAAAGACTGAGTGATCCTTGCATGACTTTACACAAAGCTGAATTTGGTGGAAAGGAGTTGGCCACATGAAGGACTTGAACAGAGAGAGTTTGAATAATAATTGGAGAAAGGGGAATACAACACCAAATTAACTGGTTTCAGGAAAGGGAAGAAGAGAAAGAGGAGAACTTCTAATTAAAATCACCCAGGATTCTCTGGTCAGCTATATTTGTTTGAATTTCTCATGATTTATGACATCCATCTATAGTTTTATAGATGTGTTGCAATCTATTTGTCTGATGGTTCCAGGATTTCTAGTGTCATTACATGTGGAAGGCACCAGAGTGGAGAAGGCAGGTTTATGGACAGCATGCTGAATGCCTGATTTAGATCTGTCTGTAGGAATGAAGTGAAGGCGATTCATGTATCAGGATACTTTACTGTCTCAGCACAACTCTTTTTATACTTAGCTGTTCGACATTGGACAGGGCAGCTCTGTGTAAGGCTGTGCCAGATATTCCCAAACAAGCCATTTAACTTGAGTGGAAAAAGTGGGCTGTAAATTTACATATTGGGTTTGTTTTTAACCTGCTTTTCATCAGAGTAGTTTCTCTGTGTTACATGATCCTAGCTAGTTGGGAGTTATCGATTTAGTTTCAAGAGTATGGTTGGATCCTATTATTATATTGGCATCACGGAACTGAACTGGTGTTTGGAAGATGTTTGTTACCCTTCTCTTCAAAGAGAAACAAGCAAATCAGTGCTTTTTGGGCCAATGTAGAATTAGATCTAATCAGAATTCATAACAATTGGAAGAAGGCAATTTTCAAAAGGATGGAAGTTTGTGAAAAGGAGAAAGGAAAATAATTTCTTTTGTAATAGCCTCAACATTTCCCTTGTAGGAAGGTCTTTTAGCAATACCATGACAAAGAAAAAAGGAGAATTATACTTGACATTAATTTCACCAGATTGAAAGGAAAATTCAGCTGAGAATTCAAGAGTTAATGATTGCTCATTGAATCCAAGAAGTCTTATGCAAAAATGCAAAGCCAACACAACCTTTTTTTCATTTTCTCTTCTTCCCTACATTCATTTCTTGCTACATAATCTACTCATTTCCATTTGATATGACTCAGAAACAATTGCAGAAAATTAAATGTTATTTTCTCTATGGAAATTGTGTACTGTATCCTTTTCCCAACGCCAGCGAAGGCCTGTAAATACTACATCTAGTTTAGGGATCCTTCTTGTGTACAGTTATTTGAGAACATCAATCAACTTGTCATCATCATATTTTCAATTACAGCATTACAAAATCACCCTGGCGGTAATCTAACACTTAAATCCTAAGGACAATCTTTCTTATTTTAGTACCATCCAGATGTGTTGGACATTAAATTCCTATAATCTTACATGAGGTTGGCAGGAATTATGAGAGACATAACCCAGGACAAAGAAGGTACTAAGCTGGCAAAGGATGCCCTAAATATTATGTTGGCATGTTCTAGAATAGTCATGCAAGAAATTTAACTCTTCCTGCAATGGCTCTCTTATCAATGATTCAAAAAATTCTTGGCTTATGTACCTCATCTGAATGTCTTTGTCATGCTGGGATTGCTGTCAGTAGGAGAAATTTGAAGAGGCCATCAAGTTAGTGCTATATTATGGCTGAAATTATTTCCTCAGTCTGCATTTTAATAATTCCTCTGTGTTTGCTGCTTCACTCCTAGTTCAACTTTAAAACCACTAACAAAAGTGTAAACATTTTGGGAATAAGTAATTTACTAGTGCATTTCTGGTTATGTTATTTACATGAACATCATCTGTAGCTATGAATTTGGCATAGAACTCAGAAATATTTTGTAAAGTGAGCATAAATAATGTTTTTCCCCAAAATCTGTATGCATAGTTATACCTCTTTTGAAGGTATTTACATTCTACTTGAACATGAAATGCCTTAAAAACAAACTATTTCCCAACTTTGAACATATCTAAGAATAAGGCTATACATTCTGTCAAACTAAGTATTTTGATGTGTATTTTGGTAAGGTAGTTGGCTGGCCCCTAAACACTAATAAATGTGTATATTCATGTGAATGTATTGAAAAGTGTCATGTGAAATAGCATCTGAAGGGAGTTTGTACATTGGCTAAACAGCAATCAGCAGTGAATACTGAAGAATGTTTATTATTCATAAACATTTCATATATTTTTCAAATAATAGGCCTAACCTCCATAGACATTTCAGATGCTGCCTAAACCTAGATGGCCCTAGGTTTAGGCAGCATCTGATTTTTTTGGGCTCCAACCAAAATAATTTCTACTTTAGTCCCATTGAAATCAAATGGTTGTGCATGTAAATGTTCGCAGAACAGTCAAAATCTATTGTACTTGCTAGGTAATGTATGCAATACCCAATTATTTTCATTTTCTGTTGTAATTTTTCAACTTTTTAAAGAAAGTTTAGGTTATATGGCCTATTTTCTTTTTATCTGTTGTTCTTTTTGGGACTACTTTCCTGTAGTTGTTCCATAAAATAGAATGACTACAGTTCATTAATATCTCCCATTGAATTCCTGCTCCGTAGTCTCAAGATCAATGAAAGGGTTTCATGTTCCCTCCATCCTAGCATTCCTAAGGCATTCATAACCTCAGACCTGTCACTCACCTTTGATCTGTTGCCATTGATCTGGCAAGACTGTTGGAGGCTGAGAAAGGATATTTGGTGTTTTGCTATACGATGGTCCTGCCAAAGCTGCAATGGATACCTGATTGCTCCAGACACAAGCTCACTGCAAACAAACCTATGTAGTGCCTGATTAGGGTTTCTACTGCTAAAATCTGGGACTGGGAGATTTCATCTCTGTTTACAAGAGCAGCCATATTCTTGGCTTCAAAGGAGGGCTTTCAAAGACAGTTCTAAACTTTGGAGGTTTTGGCCAGACCCCCGTGCCCCATGTCCTATGACACGGAGAAGGAGAACATTTTTATGCTGCTTCATGGAATCCTTCATTCCTACCTTCTCCAACTTGGTTTCTATTCAGAGATGTGGACTTTGGTTTCCAGAGTTCTCAGCAGTCCAGGAATTCTGCTTGGAGAATTCTGGGAGCTGAAGCCCGGATAAGATAAGGGGTTCCTTAACTGTCTGACAAACTTGGTTTCTTTGTTTTGCCTCTTCAGAGCTGCCATACAACCTTTCTCTTCAAACATTTTCCACTCCTAATTTTATACAAGAATAAGCTTAAAGGGGCAGTCATGGTTACTCTGACCTGCCTAGGCTTTTTTTTTTACATTTTGGAAAGAGTTCAGGAAAGAGAGAGCTAAAAATATCAAGACGTTTTCATTCAAGAAACCTTATAGCTCGTCCTTGCTTTGTTCTGCCTTGACATTGAACATAACCATTTTTTTCCAGCAGGTGGGAATCCTCCTTAGTGGAATAAATTGAAGTTAATCCTTAGTACGGGTTTTTTGAACTGCTATTTCTCACTTTCTTTAAACTGCTCACACCGCCAGATTTTGGGAATGATGCAAATCATCAGTTCAAGTCAAATTGTACTGTGCTATCACATTGACCCTGTATGTTGTGAAATGTGTAAAATTTCTCTTTTTCTCCTTTCAGATTTCCTCTCTTGGATATTAAGCTTTGCATCCTAAGATAATGACATTTCAAAGACTTCAGGTGTTGATTGGAGTGTTTATTTACTTTTTCTGCATAAAAGGATCCTCACAGCCTCAGCCCAGGGTGTTCTTAACATTTAATGGTAAGTAAGCTGTTGTAGAACATTGTTCCCCTTTCCTTCCCCTCCCCTCCTGTCTTCCTTTTCTTTCTCCATTTATCTTTCATTTCATTTCCGTTCCTTTCTTTCCTTTCCTTCTTCTATCTTCCTTTCTTTCTTTTCCCTTCCCCTTCCATTTCCTAATGATGAATCACTGAACAAAATTCAGCTTTAGCAACCTAATTTCCATATGTGTGTTAGGTTTGCTCCTACCAATGTTTACATATGTACTTCCTGAGATGTAAAGACAGAAATGCCCTCTTAATGCCCTTGAGTTCTTGCATGTGATTATTATAGATATCTCTGTAGTAATGTGAATGTTTTTGTAAGGTATGCAGAGCTGCATTTCAAGTGGCTTCCTAGTCTGCTTTTCATGTGATAAACTTCTCAGCTGGAATTACATCTTTGCAGATGATAGATCCATCAGGGCAGTTAAGTCCTCCAAAGACAGAAGGCAATACCACCAGTTCCTTTTGGTTTCAAAGAGTCATAGCTTTACTTAGATTTCAATTCTTGCAACTGGCAAATACAATTAACCATAATAATACTTCACCTCCAATATAGGTTTAATATTGTATGTCCACCACTGTCCCCTAATGTAACAGTTGTTGATGAGTTCAGGAACAAAATCTTACATCAGTGTCTCTCAACCTTGGCATCTTGAAGATTTGTGGACTTCAACTCTTACAATTACCCCATCAGCTAGGAGCTGAAGTCCACATACCTTACAGTTGCTATGGTTGAGGATCAACTGCCTTACAGTATGCATACCTCAGTGTCTTCCAAGACCATAGCTTAAAATGCCAGGAAGAAGGAGAGAAACCATTTTTTTCCATTCAGATCTGATGTCATCTAATGTCTGTATAATTTGCAGCCTTTATGGGATATGTCTATGGACTTTTCCTTCAGCTTAAAACAGGTCTTAGCATAGTCATAGATAGCTGAATGCATATTTTTCATGCCTGAAAGTCACTAAACTTATTATTTATGAAGAATCCTACAAATTACTTGGCAAACAGGAAAAAACAAATCAAACTAAATCCAGAAAAAAATCTGACAAGGCATGAAAAATCCAGGCAACAGAACTGAAAGGGCCAGTGGTGAAGAGCTATAGTGAAAGATAAAATCAAAGGCCAAGTGAGGAAGCAGGAAGGAAAAAGCTTGAGTTATGGTACTCCAAACATGATTGTTGTTGTTCAGTTGCTCAGTCATGTCCAACTCTTCACAATCCCATGGACCGCAGCATGCCACACTTGCCTGTCCTCCACTGTCTCCTGGAGTTTGCTCAAATTCATGTTAATCATATCATCATCGTATCCCCTGCCATCCCCTTCTCCTTTTGCCTTCAGCTTTCCCAGCATATTTTCCAACGAGTCCTCTCTTTGCATTAGGTGGCCAAAGTATTTGAGCTTCAGCTTGCTGCTGAAGTTTCATAGATATTCAACTTCTGCATTCTCCAGAATGTAGATCACCATTCTTCTTAACAAGAAGGATTAAGGGAAAACAGGGGAAATACTAATAATACTTCCTTATTTGCTATATATGTTCATTTTTGAAATCACTTTGGTGATATATCTGTTTCATTTAAGAAGATAACTAGTGACCAGGCAGCACAGTTTCTCTGTTGATATATCCTCTTTTTAAAACATTAGACTTGCTTCAGTCTTTCTAATTTTCCCAAAGCTATCATAGATAGAACTTTTCCAAAGAGTATTATCATTGTCACCAATTTTGATTTATCAGCTCAAGATATATATACAACTTGGATTTATTTCCCTTTGAATGACTTGCATTGATTTCATTGTTGGTAGTATTTTTAGGGTTTGTTATACTTCATTTCTTATGATCACTATCATCATAGTGTATCCTCGTATGGTTGTAACTCTGTTTGGTTATTTGAATATACAGTGGTGCCTCACAAGACGAGTAACTCACAGGGCGAGAAACTCGCAGGATGAGCAAAAATTTTAATAAAAAAATATTCCGCTAGACAAGCCGCGACTCACGAGACGAGGAAACTTCGTGCCAAACCTTGCGCGTCATCAGTAAG
>JANHZU010001620.1:138791-155859 GCA_032468055.1 Acrochordus granulatus
TTGTGATCCACACAGTCAAAGGCTTTAGCATAGTCAATGAAGCAAAAGTAGATGTTTTTCTGGAATTCCCTCGCTTTCTCCATGATCCAGCAAATGTTGGCAATTTGATCTCTAGTTCCTCTGCCTCTTCAAAACCCAGCTTGTCCATCTGGTAGTTCCTGGTTCACACACTGCTGAAGCCTAGCTTGTATTAATTATCTTAAGCATAACCTTGCTAGCGGGTGAAATGAGTGCAATGGTACGGTAGTTTGAACATTCTTTGGCATTGCCATTCTGTGGGATACGAATGTAAATTGACCTTTTCCAATCTTGTGTCCACTGTCAAGTTTTCCAAATTTCTTGGCATACTGAGTACTGCACTTTCACGGCATCATTTTCTAGGATTTTAAATAGTTCAGCTGGAATACCTTCACTTCTGCTAGCTTTCTTGCTCGGAAAGTTTCCTAAGGCTCAGTTGACTTCACACTCCAGGATATCTGGCTCTAGGTCAGTGACCACACAATCGTGGTTATCAGGGACATTTAGATCTTATATTTTTACTGGTGAATAAAGGCCAGCACTGAAGATGTAACCTAAGCAGGTAGTGAACCATCTGCCAGTGAAAATCAAGCTCAGAGACTACTCCAAACTTAAACTTCAAGTATTCTCAGCCATTTCAACTCTTACTTATTTTATCATCAAAACTGGGTCATTGTGTGTGTGTGCACATACACACCATCCTAAGCAGTTAACAATTTAGACAAATGATCACCAAGGGAAGTCTAAACCAGGATTGTCCAACCTTGGCAACTTTAAGATGTGTGGATTTCAACTCCCAGAATTCCTCAGCCAGCTGTTCCTCAGCTCGGCTGGTTGAGGAACTCTGGGATTTGAAGTCCATACCTCTTAAAAGTTGCCAAGGTTGGACAACCCTGATTTAGACTTCCCTTGGCTATCCAGACAGTTCTCTTTAACTCAACCCAGAATTTTCCCCCAATGGTTGTGACCCAATCTTGATTTATGGTCCTAAGTACATTATTGTATCAACCAAGGTCAAACCCTGGAGAGAGTTACTTGATCTTTGCACTCTTCTTGCCCTCAATTTTGTGAGACATAAAAAGACTAAAGGTTTCCAGTTAGGCCAGTATTACCTTTATATCTCACTGTATTTTAAGCAGCTCTGTGCTGGGTTTTGTACCTCTGTGGTGTGAAAATGAAGTAGGAAAACACAGTTACAACTGGCCTTCTGAAGTTCAGTCAAAGTTTTTAACTCTTTTGGTATTCTTCTTTTCTTCTTAGTGAAATAAGAGAAAGATTCTGCTTTTCTGTCCCCCTAGGGAATAGAGATATAGTATTTAACTAAAGATTTATTTTAAGCAAAACATACATCCAAGATGTGTTTTCAAAAGGAACAATGGTGTTGGGAGGTTAAGGAAGAAAAGTGGTTGAGGTAAGGAAATCGATCCCTTGTTAGATTGTGGGAGTTGGTCTTTGGCGCATCTGGGAAGGTCCTGATTTGATAAACTCTGTTTCATCTGCTCCAGAATTTCAGGATTGCCAGGATCTTGTTCAAAGGTTTCCCTCTGAACACTCTTTGAGCTTAACACATGAAGAAGCCAATGGAAGAGCAATTTTCTTTACATTTTCAAGGAGAAACATAAGATGCTTTGAGCTACTTCACAGAAATGTTTTTAACTTTTGAAGCCGATATGGTCCATCCTTCTGGAATGTGGAAATGGTAAATAGCCATCCCCAAATCATCATCATGTAGAATTTTCAAGTCTGTTGTGCAGAAAACAAGAACATTGAGACTTCACAAGCTTCCTAGCATGCTGCAGTAAAATATCTTCTTAAAAATTAATGAAAAATGTGAGACAATTAGTGTTCAGTTGTAAAAGTAAAAGAGAGCTTAAAGGATAATATTAATCATGTGCAGAAAAAACACACTTATCCTGGCTGGCACTATGGAAATAATCTGCTGTTTCTACTCCAGATTTTATCCTGCTACTGTTTCACTCCAACATGAGGAAGTAGTAAAAGAGGCATTTGGTTGAGAAATTGGATTAAGTTTAAGATCTCTTAAATTAATTTGAAGTATTCATATTTAAATGCCTGCCTTTTCATAGAATACAGTAAACTCTGAAATTTACATATAGCTTACTTTAAATGTTTAAGAATCAGTTCTCCTGGCTGTCACATGCTGTTTCATGAGCCACGGAACAGCTGATTGGTGCATCAAGGTTCACCTTTGCTGTCAATAGGTTGCCAAATTCCAGAAAATATAACCATCAGCTCTGGCAAGCAAGTGTGAGCTGGCTCCAGAACACGACTGGCTTTAGGCTTACTCACAACAATTTTGTGACAAAGGTCTCATGGAGAATGACTCTACTAACACCTAATGAGTTTTACAGGCATATGGATATTTTAATTTGAGATTCCTTGTTCCGGGATTCTGGGGATTCCCTAATAAAGGATCATACAGGATCTCTGCAAGAAATTTTAGCACTTTTATCTGGATTTCGGATACTGTAAGTTCGTATGGAGAGTTAGTAACTCGGTAGTTTTGTCATTTGATATTGGGTGATAAAAGCATTTGGGCTCACTCATTCTTAGTGGTGGAGCATAAGTAGAATTCAGCTTTAGCTTTTGATTGAATCATAAAATTGGAAGGAACTCTGGAGTTTTCTAGTCCAACTCACTTCTCAGACCAGACTTTTCAGACCATCAGAGAGAGGTGGGTGTCCAACATTGCTGGAAAACTCCAGAAATGGAGCGCTCATGACCTTAGGAGGCAGGCTGTTCTACTTTTTAACAGCAATCACAGTCAGGAAATTCCTCCTTATTTTGAGTTTGGATCTCTCTCTGTTAAATTTCTATCCACACTCTTCCCTGTGAGAGCTGTTTGTTATCTGGAGGTGACCTTGTTGTTTAATGCAGACAAATTCCCAATCTTGTAGTTAGTTTTATAGACCACCATGTTTCCTTGTATGACTGAAAAATTCCACAAAGCTGGCTTTGATCACTTTTCTTGCAATGGCAGAAAAAAAGAAAACAATATGTTATGATGCTATACCACTCACCTACATGTACTGATAGTTACAGATGGATTTTATGTTCTAGAGGTCCTTTATAACAGTGGTATCCAGAAATTTTCTTCTCCACTCTCATTGCTATGTTGTACTTTAAAAAGGTAAAGGTTTCCCCTGCCAGGCTTGGCTGACTGTAGGCAGCAGTGCTCATCTCTGTTGCACAGCCAAGGGAGCCAGCGTTTGTCCGAAGACGCTTCCGTGATCATGTGGCCAGCATGACTATTTGCCAAGACACACAGAATGCTGTTACCTTCCATCAAAAGTGGTACCTATTTATCTACTTGAATTTTATGTGCTTTTGAACTGCTAGATTGGCAGGAGTTGGGGCAAATAACGGGAGCTTACCATGTTGCATGGCAGTGCTTGGGTCTCAAACTGCTGAGCTGTTGACCTTCTGGCTGACAAGCCCACCATCCCACTCAGCCACTGCATCCTCTTATATTTATTAGTACAATAAAGTATATTGTACTTCAGGAAGAAGCTAATGCCAGCCTGGTTTAAGCAGCCATACTTAAGTGTCCCACATCAGTCTCCTAAATGGCAGTATTCCTCAGGCATAGACTGATTTCAGAATCAGTTAATGATTGCCCAAGCAAACTTTAATATTTATAGGGTTCAGTAAAATGACTAGGCCTCAGTTCCCACCCTTCAATACATATTACACTTCAAAAAATTTTTTGAGTAGCTGAAATGTTCCCATGCTAATTTTCACAAAAGGTTTGTGCATTCTCACCTGAAACATTTTCACATCTAATGCAAAAAATACAATAACATCAAAAGGTGTTGCAACCTCACAAGTGTTCAGTCTTATTATTTTTTTTAAATATTGTGGGAGATTTTAATCTGGCATAGCCAAGATTAAAAGGGAAATCAGCCCTGAGTCGTACCCATTCACAAACACCAAAGGTCTGACCCCTCGTGAGGACTGTTAGGCTTACCTGGGGACTGCAGGCATTCAGTGGGCAGTTGGAAAAATTCTTGTGAACTTAGAGCTTCAATAGGTTGACTAGAACTGCACCAACTAAGCCTGATCCTTCATATCTAACAATATTTTGCTTAATAATACTAAAGGATCCTACAGGGTTAGGAGTTTCAGCCCATGAATTCTGCACTGTCAGCTCTTTATATATACAAATATTTTATGTAGAAGACATCTCCCATCCTTGTAAAACCTGAGAGCCTATTCATAAAGCTTTCCATTTAGTTGAGTTCGTCCATCAGTCCATCAGATCTAATCCCGATTGACTGGCCAATGCAAACTGAAAATTAAGTTGAAATGAAAGCAGGCAGTTGTTTTGAACTGGGTGATCCTATGTCTCAAGCTCTGACATACACACTATTATCTTATTATTTCAAGTCTCCTTGCATGATTGAGCCTGTTTCAGTGTTAAAAAAATTCATAGATCAGAAAGGTAATAATTGGAGTCATCTTACTTTGGGCCGCATTTCAATAGATTTGCTCTAGGAGATTTTAGTCTGAGAAGACATTTCACATTCATGGGAATATTTCATTCTCTGTTTTGGGGTATAAAGGTTTTAAAAATTACCATATGAAATCCAAATCTATTCCAATGTTTGATATAAATTTCACCCCTCAAATAAATACACAGTGGATAGAATCCAACCTTTTATAACTGCAAATAATTCAAATTAAAGTCAGTGGAATTTTAAAGGAACTTAAATCTTCCTGGATTGCACCCAAGTACCTTTTCTATTCAGTCATTCTATTAATTTCATTAAAAGCAATTTAATGTTAAATGTTCCTTGAAGAATTAAAGTACTTTTTTTTAAGTGACAACCTTTTAAGAAAGATTTAGGATGACTGACATGAATCATGCTTTTTTTATTTACCCTGAAGAGGGTTTCTTTTATCTCCTGAGCAACAGTTATACTGCTTGTTTCCAAACAATCCCTGATTGTAATGCTAATGTTGCTTTCTAGCTCATAAAACATTTGTTTATTATATGGGATGCTTTGTGTCAATGACAGTAAAGCTGGCTTTGCTTTACTGAAAAACTTAAGAGACATTTGTGATTGTCACACTTTGTTTTTAAGTTACTTCAGTGAAAATAGAATCAATGATCTTGAAGTGCAAAGGTAGCCTTTTTTATAATGTAATAAATGCCTTTTTGCTGCCCATGGAAAAGTTGTGCCAATCATAAAAGAGGTTTCAAAGAAGTATCTTTATATTTTTGATTGGTCTTTTATTGGTAACTTTTTGGATTACAAAAATATCAAGTTTCCAAATGTAGTTGCTATTTTTCTCACTGAAAGTTTGGTCACTTTCTCAGTTTAATCAGCTGAAAAATTTAAACAGAAGATTTGACAACATTTTCTCTCTTTGCTTGCTTCTTTGTTTCTGCAAGAACATCTGGCTCCTTAACAAAAATGTTCCTTAAGTAATTAAACATTTTAGGCCTAATAAAATGATTTTCTTCCAATGCATTCCATTTATTTGCAGTTCTGTGACAGTATCCTGTGAAATTATATTGTCTAAATCCAGCTAGTCATGGGACTGATTTTATTAGTGCATAAGAAAAATCATCTAATTTATACTATATTCAAATGTATACAAAAGAATATTGGCTTGGAGTTTTACTGCAAACAGAGACCTGCGCATGGAACAGATACTACCTAGCATCTTTTTATGTTTAAATTAGGCAATTTTCTGAAGCAAAAATTGATACATGACAGGGCAAGGAGAAGTCAGCAGAAAGTTGGGATCATTTCTTCTTAGTTGGAAGCCCATGCTAGTCTTCACTTGTTCCAATTAGGATTCGTTGCATGTGGAGTTTTAAAGTATTAAAACTGGGAAACCCAGTGCATGCACAGCAACAAGTCCATTGTGAGTTTTGCTTTTCAGTGACAAATTCATGCTAAGTTCTGGTTTCCAGTTCCCTTCTCTAATGTTTCACTTTCCTTGATCTGCAAAACAGTGTAAATATTGCTAGTGAATATAGTTAGCCTTTGCATCTTTAACAGTGTCTATCATACAGGTAGTTCTCCAGTTAAGATGGTAATTGAACTTGGCAATTACAGTTGTAAGTCATGGTGACCATAAAGCAGGTCATGCTATGACCAGACTCAATTTTACAACCTTTTTTTGCAGCAATTGTTAAGCAAATGCTACAGTTATTAAGCAAATACTTTGTTTGCTACAGGCCATTTTTTCCCCAGAACCTGGAAACGGATGTAAATGCATATCAGTTGCCGAGCTCCCAAAATGCAGTCATGTGACTGCTGGGGGCCCCATGTCGGAACTTCAAAATGGGGTTGTAAGTCCTTTTGGGGGGATCCATCATAACAGCTAAGTTAATCAAGGACTATCAGTTTGACGGAGCTCCACTGTATATGTTAGTGCTATTTCGACTTGCCTTTTTTTTCCAACTGGGGAAAATGCTCAAAATAAAAGTGATACTTTTAGATGGTATGTTACAGGATCCCAATCCTTGCATTAACTGGGGATTAAGATATGGATAAGTGCCAAGTTGTTCGTTGTACACTTGTCTCTTCAATGGTCTAAAGCTTCCCACAATTCAATGCAGATCACAATGGAAAATTCTGTTAGTCACTTGGTCAGCCAGATGGGGGAAAAACTCGGAACCACCACCACCACCATCAAAACAAATGTGACAGCAGGAAATTGCCAAGAAGGAAGCAGAAGAATGGATAACTCTTTTGCAGAAGAAATTTGAGGGGAGATGGGGCTACTTATATATTATCACTTATTAAATGATCAGTTTTAATGAGGACTGAATAGGACTAAGGTAAAGGTTTCTGACTCTGGGGGTGGTGCTCACCTCTGTTTCATCGCCAAAGAATCAGCATTATCCAAAGATACTTCCATGGTCACGTGACCAGCATGACTATACACCAAGGCACATGGAATGCTGTTACCTTCCCACCTGAAGGTGGTACCTGTTTATCTACTTGCATTTTACACGCTTTTGAACTGCTAGGTTGGCAGGAGCTGGAACAAGTAATGGGAGCTCACCCTGTTATGCAGTGCCTGGGTCTCAAACTTGAGCTCCTGACCTTTCAGTCGACAAGCCCAGCGTCTTAACCGCTAGGCCACTACACCCTGAATTGGACTACAATTCTTATATAAGAAGCTAAATGGATGAAACTTTTGTCATCCTGCCTTGTCATCCTGCTTTCTGGTTACACATCTGCAACCATTGTAACTGTGAGTTAGGTGTTGCTTTGAGGTTTAACCTCTACCTCAATACTTCCTGATAATTTTTTCTATTCTTCTTTCAAGCATCTATTTCTGAGTGCACCCCTGATTACTATAATTCAGGAAGCAAGCTATCCAATTGATTCATACATCTGACCTGTGAATATATTAGAATCCATTTGCAGTTACTCATCCTAGGCTTAAAAACATTGCAGTAAGTTTCTTCTCCATGCTAACTCTTTGCAAGTTTTGCAAGTCAGGTTAAATGCAGAATTTAAAATTGTGGTTAGGGCACTCATAGATAAAGTTGTTATGAAAGCTTGGCCATTTTACTTTGCAGATTTTATAGTTGTTGTAGCTCTTCATTTTTTACAAATGTCCCAGAAAAATCAAATGTGAAGAAAGAAGTATCTTGGCTATTTTTCACCATTCTTTATTTCCCTACTCAAGTTGCTGGATTTTTCAAGACCATACTGACATTGGTAAATGGTTCGTTCTCTTCCATTCTGAACTAGAAAAGAAAGTTCTATCAGGATAGATATCCAGTGAACTTCTTTGTGTAGTATGAACTGCTCAGTGTGATTGCACTGACACATAGCTGGTCCCGATTATATGAGTGTTTGTGCAAAGAAACTGACATATCGGAAGTGACTGGAGCCTTTCTTGATAACTTCTTGAGGATCTATTGCAAACATATGGAAGGATAAAGGTAAAGGTTTCCCCTGCCAGTCGTGTCCAACTCTAGGGGGCAGCGCTCATCTTCATTTCCTAGCCAAAGAAGATGTCCGAAGATGCTTCCGTGGTAATGTGGCTGGCACGATTATTCACCTAGCTGCATGGAACACTGTTACCTTCCAGCCAATTTAGGCAGTACCTATTTTCTTGCATTTTTACATGCTTTCAAACTGCTAGGATGGCAGGACTGGGGCAAGTAATGGGAGCTATTTCTCAAACTAAGGCTGCTGACCTTCCAGCTGACAAGCCCAGTCATTCAGCCAGTGTGTCCTCATATGAAAGGGTAACAATTGTGCAAAAAATTAGTAGAATCCTTTTAATTACTGGGTTAGAAATAAGGACCGGAGAGAGGTCAAGAAGGACTTTGCACTTGTGATCTTCATTGGCTTAGCAATTAATGCTATAATGATAATGATATCATAATGATATGATGCCCACTCAGGAGAAGGAGGAGTGTAATCAGCCATAAGGATTAACCTCGGCAGGCATTCCCTGGTTACCTGCTCAGCCCTGCACAAAAATACCGTTTTTTAAACCTCGCTCTCAATGTTGAAGTTTTGAACTCAGGAGATTTATTTCACAATGGATTTTCATGTGTATATAAGGCTAAAGTGGAAGAAAAGGTAATTGAAAGACTAAAAAGCCTATATATTTCTTACTGGGAATGACAGAGGCAACAGAAAGTAAGAAAATTGCCTGGAACATTCATTAAGAATTCTTGTTCTGGTAATTTAAAAATTGGGATATCACAACTAATTATTTGGAAAATTCTACTCATAAACAAGAGATGTAATGTTATGACCAAGGCTAGTTGTTTTCAGTACTGGATTTTGGTCCCACCAAAAAGTTATAATGAAAATTTTTGTAAGAAAAAACATGGTCCACTGTCAATGTGCATCTCTGGATGTGAAATTCTATAAATACTAATAGGGATTCTTTTGGAGGGTTGATATTTCACAGATGAAAATAGAACTTCATAGCAGGCAACCAGTTTTTGATAGCATTGCATCACACATTGCTCCCCCCACCCCATCCCCCCCAGACTTTGGCCAGGGACCCAGGATTTATACCTAGGACTATCTTTATAGGGTTGCATTGTGGATTTTAATTTTTATTTATGTAAGTACAGTATGATTATTTGTTCTGGGAGGGTAATTTTTTTAAAATATCTCCCAATATTCTAGCAATTAGAGCATTAAAGGGAAGAGTTATATGCAGGAATAAGCATAGAAATAGAGACACACAGAGAAAATATCACTGTGGAAATGGTGGTGGATGAGAAGATGTGGAAAACTGACTCAATGAGAATTCTGCTTTTTCAAGGGAAGCACCAGTGTTAGTGCACCACTTTGCAATCTTGTGCTCAATCACTATGGTTTCTGTAGGGAGGAGAGGCAATAATAATGAGCCCCAAATCAGTAGAAAAAAACGATAAAGCAAAGAAGATGTATAACCTCAAATGAGTATTCTGAATTAGAGTATTGTGCTGAGGGACCTTCAGTGTTCAGCACATTGTCTTCAGATTCCAGAAGACCTTGAATGTATAAAACTCTGCTGAGCATATAATTATTTACCACAAGGAAAAGTCTTCTTTTTAGTCATCATTGTGAGGTTTAACTTCATATTTTGGGGTTTTGTACTCTGAATTCCAGGGCAGAAGGAAAAGAGAAGTAAGTAAGAGAATCCAACAACTGTCATTTGGTTAGATGTGGTGTCCAGTGGGATTAATTTGGTCACACAACTTGACTAGGTTATGCCTAGACCAGTGCTAAGGGGTGTGTGTTTGGTATGAAGAAAGACAGGGAAAGAGTATTCTGGTTAGTTGTAGCATGGATTTTGTGGTGAAAAGTCTTCTTGGAGCTCTGTTTGAGCCAGTACAAAAAAAATATTTGTCACATTGCTGTTTCATTTGGATAAGGTCATCTAAGATCACTTAAGAGTGTGTGTGAATTTCCTTGACCTTGGTTAAACATAAAATACGGAAGATGATATAGATGATGCAGTGGTTTTTTCTGAAGTGAGATATGCACATTCTTTATTGTAAACCATGCTGACTCTTTGGAAGTCATAAAATCCTACCTGCTTTGTGTTTTAAAAAATGAGTCTAGAACTATGAGATGAAATTCATCAGTGCTCTAACTTGCAGGGTCCTTTTGTAAGTTGAGGAAGATAGATGAGAGTTTTTCTGCAAGGGGTAAAATATCTCAGATGAAAGAATGCCGAGAAGTTGAAGAACTCTGCTGCTGCATGTAGCTAGACCTTGATAGGACTGTGCTCCAAATTGCTTACCCAAAATAGACTTTGGCCCTGGCCACAAGGCTGTATGTCTTCTGCTGAGACTTTAATTTACATTGCATTGTAAATTAAATACTTACATCTTCCTGCATTTCCTTCCTTGTGTCTGTGCCCATATAGCATCTCCAAAGATTTTCTCTACACAAGCAACATCAGAGGAAATTTGGTCTTTGTGAAGTAAATTGGAGAATTCACAAAGACATATCTGGAGAGACAGAGTGACATGTGTGGATAGGATCCAGAGAATCCTTTGGATTCTGTATTGCTTGTAATATTCATATTGCAATTCATATTGCAAAAAGGCAAACCAAAAAGTTGTATGCTAAAATACATTTTAAAATATTGAGTTAAATGCATTTAGGGAGGCATCTTTTGATTTAAAGCATGCCTTCTCACAACAAAATAACTTGGCTTCCTTTCAGACCAGAGTTTACTTCTTTGCTACTTCTTTGCTACTGAGCAGCCAGGAGATCTCAAATAGTCTCTGCAGATGGTACTCATCTTTTTCAGATATTCTCCATACAAGAAGAGATGAAAGGAAGAGGTGAATTCATGCAAGCATTGATCGGTTTGGAATCCTTAGTGGAGGAACCCAATTATTTATTTTTATTGAAAATCATCCAGAGCTTTCATAGGAAAGGGAAGGGGAAGTCCAAAGCCAGAAAGAAAATTCTCAGCTTCTTCCCACAGTGCTGTTGTATTAATAGTGCTGACCCCATAATTTTATCTGAAATTTGCCAGCGATGACCAAGATGCTCTAGACTTCTTAAGGCCTCGTTCTTCAGATTTCATTCTCTGGTGTCCCCCACATATTCTTGAGTTCAGCTCCCATAATTCCTGCATCCAGAGAAGTCATTGGTTGTATTGTGTAGGAATAATGAGAATTAAGTCCAATATATCTAGATAACATCTGGCTAGGAAGATACAATGGACAAGTTATTGTATTTCTAGAGATAATTGTAGAACAGCATGTAAGAGGAATGATGGTTGGTTGGGTGTCATTAGAAGATGCTATTCTAATTTGCCAGTGCACAGTAGACACTACATTTGTCCAATAACAATAGCTTATTTTCTTATCACCATTTTCACACTTTGCCTCAGACCTGCAACGCGCATGTGCTAAGGTAACCATCTCAATCTTTTATATCCTGTTCCTCTACATTTTCTAGGCTAATGGTTGCTCCTCCATGCTCTGGATTCAAAGCTGTCATAATCTGACTTTCATAAAAGAATAATGTTGAAAACCCTCCCCTTTCTTCATGTTAAGTGATATCCTTGAGTTCCTTTTCTCTCTGCAAGTCTCTTTACAACTCTAAGCAATGTGTATTATGGCAGCAGCTTTCACAAGTAGCTGAGTAAAATGATGGATGATGATTCCATTTAATGAAAATTTTCCTTCTTTGAACATCTGTATAAATCTGGCTTTTGCTCAGCTTCAAAACACAGCTGAAATTAACTGGGGTTGGGTTGTTGCCTGCTTTGTTTAATCCATGATGTAATCCTGGTAGATTAAAAGAGTTGGAAGACTTTATCTAGCAATAAAAAATCCAATTATTTTTTTCTGCTGGTTAAATCTTATGTGGCTGTAATGGAAACACCTCAGTCCAAGCCTTGGCTGGTTGTGGTGGAGGAACCTATGATTTTCATCATGTTGATGGTCCATTTATTATTGCCAGGAACCTAGGCTAAATATACTTGCAAACCACAATCCAGATATTCTTTCAGCTAGCTCATAAACTCAGCCATGCTTTCAGCTCCAGTTTGCTCTCTACAGAAAACACATTTTCATTGCATGTTGGAGTTCCAAGGGACCATTTAGGCCACTGAATCCACACTCACACATAAGCAAACACAAACATGGTTTTCAAAGAACAATTTATGATGGGGCATGGAATCTGTTATTCGAAAGGAAAAGGGTGAGGAACTTCTTGCAAAGGAAGATCTTTGAGATCAACTGGACTTACGTGACTTTATTACCCCATGTAATTCTCTTAGCAACAGAATGAAAATATCTTGCCACTTCTGGCTTTCTTTTAACCTCCCAGTGCAGCCTATACATTATTCTTCCATCCAAGGACTAACTGCTTGAAAATATAACTCACTTGCAAATCCAGTTGTTGTAGTCCTTATACATTTGAAAAGTACATGGTTGAAGAAGTATAAATAATAAGGAAGATGTCATAAATAAACAAGAATTGTTGCCTAGGCAAAGATGATGAAACACATTTTAAGTCCAAAGCAAAGAGGTAACATTTGGAAGTACCTTAAACAGAAGCTTCCCTAATTCATAATCCTAATGTGTAGACTTAGGTATTCAGGACCATAATTGGGAAAATACTTGTCTAACTGTGAAAATACTACATGCACTCCAAGATCGTTTTTGCCATAACTTGGTAGTGGTGTTCAAGCAGTGTGACCATCATTTAAAATGGATTTTGCTCTTAGTGAAATTAGCATAAAGCCAGAGGTCACCGATGATTACACGATGATGAGATTATTTGCTAACAGATTTTATTAAACACTGGAGCCATCTAATCCAGTAAAATAGATTTTTTTCCCCTCTGGGGAAGATATGATCTACAGGATTTGAAAAACAATGACAGAGAAAATTTGTCAGAAAAAATAGTTACACGTAGGCTATTGTTTTCACCTCAAGTTGAAACTAGAAAAAAATGTGGGTTAGATAAGCAATTTTCTCAAGGTGGATGTTCCACAGAGAATTGGAAACGTTTGTGAGGTTAGCAAATTAAATATTTTAATTTAAATGTTACAGGATTTATCCCTTCATGTTCTCAGCAAATTCTTCATTGAACAAAAATAGTGCATTGTTTGATCAGGATTTGATCATTTGTGCATGTGAACAAAATTGCTGCTGGACTGGCATTCAATTCTACATTCAGTTGGGTAATTTTGTTTTTGTTTTAGCATTTTTAACAGATCTTCGGCTTCAAATCACTGATTTTTTTTTTCTTTTCTGACCAGCCAAGGGTTGAGGTGGATGGGAGAATCTGAGTTATCAACTTACCATAGTCAATTCAAGGGCCAACTTTTGGAAACACATGAATGCTCTTGCTGGCATCTCTATGGAAAGATTGAAAGCATTACTGGAAAGCAGATGTCAAGCTGAGAGAAACAATGGACCCACTGTCACTGCATAAATTGACATTTGCAGTTCTGTTGCTGTGGGCCAATTAAGCTGTTGTGAAGCTAGAACTGGCATTCCTTCAAAAAGTTACTTATCACAGGCTTGATAAGGGCTTAGTTGGCATGAAAAGCTAAATATTGGGTTTATTTTTTTTTCCTACCCCAGTGGGTTGATTATGAACAGGAATGCTCTAAAATGATTCTGCTGTCAACCTACTTCCTACCACTAACATGTCTACATTATTTGAGTTTCCAGTGCATTGTTTAATACATGTAACCAACAGCTAAACCTAATTATTCCATTTGTTTCAGGGAAGATATTTGAATCTAAAAATGAAACATTGCCTGGAGAAAGCAACTATAGTATAGATATTTTATTTATTTATTAAACTTATTCACTGCCCATCTCACATCAGCAAACCTGAGGTGGCTTACAATAAAATAACAATTTTATTTTTAAATTAATATAATATGAAGCCCATCTTTAAAATATTTCTCTTCTTTTAAAACAGGCAATTGTGGATCCCAATATGTAGTCTAATCTTCATCAATAGCATTTCATGGAAAAAAACTAAACAGAGAGAGTTGGAGAATATTAACATTATGGCTTGCCGTAGTAGCGGTTTTGCTAGAATGATTAGAGAGATAATAGAAGTGTATAAATCTCTAATTTAACTAGGAAGAGGGTTACCAGCTGTCAAATATATAATGATGTGGAAGAAGGCAGGATGGAACCAGGGGTTAAGAATGGGAATCAGTCTTGAGTCACTATGCATGCACAAATGCCAAAGGTCCAACCCCTTGCAAAGTCTGTTAGCCTTATCTGGGGAGTGCAGGTATTCAGTGGGCAGCTGGAGATATTCTTGTGACCTTGTATCATCAATAAATCTGTTAGCTAGTACTCACTGACTAACCCTGATCCTTCTCTCTATTAAGCACGGGGAATATTTTATTTATTCACCATATCTCTATATGATGATAAATATAAGGACAATATAGTTATTGCCAAGTTAGTTTTGAGTCTGCGGTAGCTGATCTTATGACATCTATAAGTGTTCGTCCTCTCATATAGCCTTCTCTGGAAATCAATTAATCAATAGCATTATTATTAATATTATATGCACAAAATATAAAATCACAGCTGTCAATTCTTTAGCTGGAGTTGGCCTTCATTTGCATCACATTCTACCCAAGAACCAAGGATGTCATAATGTATCAGCATAATATGTGCATGGATCCATGTACTTTAGCCTTTTCTAATTAATGAAAATTTTGTAATTATGCAGATTTTCTAAGATTTTTGGTATGGCACCCAGTGTGCCAACAACTGCTGGGATCACCATGGCTGCTTTATGCCATAATAGTTCAATTTCAGTTTCCAAATCTGCAATTCTTTGTCTTCTGTTCAATTATCTCCTGGTATTGACATATCAGCCATCCATACTTTTCCTCCTAAATTTTAGCCCTTTTTCTTTTTGATGCTGATGATTGCTGTAAGACATAACAACAATCCTGAACTCTTAACTTTCTCATAGCAAAAAATGTAAATGCTGCAATAAACACTGTACCATCCAAGCACCAATATTTATTATGTTCAAAAACTGATTTAGTTTATCTGACTCTCCTACCTACTTACTTGACTTCCATTCATCTGTCCATTGATTAACCCTAGTCAATAATCATAGGATTGAAACTTACATTATTAGCTTGTATATTTTCTAGCGAATGGCTGGAAGAAAACAAAAGAAAGCTAAATTATTGCAACACATTACAACAAACAAATCAGTATTAAATGAAATTTGCTCCCAGTGTGCGACAAAAACCAAATCAAATATTTGTTCTAACATTTGAAATGCCTGTTCTTAGATTTTTTTTATGTCACTAAGCTTTAATCAACCATGGCTGTGTGATGGAGTTAACAAGATGACAATCACTTGCTAAAATAAAAAAAAAAACCATGCACTCTTAAGTATAGAATTTAAAATGGCCATAAATGTTGATATTCAGTATGACATAGTTTTTTGTGGCCTATTTGTATGGATATATTGTCTTTCTGCTTTTCTGTTTTGTGTCAAATCCCCTAAAATAGCAGAGGAATATGGTTGTGGTTGTTTTGTGTATGTAGACAGTCTGCTGCTTCCAGCCCTACCTAGGGACCAGCCTGTTTTATTTGAAGAGCTGACACCTCCAGTTAGAATAAATCAAGTCATTTTTGCTGTGGTTTCTATGACAGTATTTTGGCTTCTTGGGAATTAATCTGGAAATCCTGAGATGTAATTGAGTTTCCAATAGAGTTTCTTTTAACTGTCAAGGAGATGCTCTTATGCTGGAGAAAAGATTTTTCTTTCCACAAGGAAATCCAAATCTTGGCTTCAAGATTTCTTCAGGCTGTGAAGAGCCAGGCCCATTTATAGCAGAGTTGAGCTCTTGCCATGAAAGGAAGAAGAAAATGCTCTTTGTATGGCTGATTCTTTTCCAAAAGCCATTACATCTGGACAGAGATTGCTTTCTAAGATGTTGAGTGCAATGAACGACCAAACAAAAATCAGACTGCAGTTGGTGATAAGTTTTGTATAGAAATAACCACATCTGGGGTATTTCTGTGATCTTATTAATGAAAGCATGAATGCTTTGCAGACATTTTGACGGAATTTAATGGCATTGAAAGATGTATTCCTTTTCAGGGATGAGGGTAGATCTTTTGTGCTCTTATAGTCTTGTGTTGTTGACTTCTACGAATGTCAAAACATACACTTCAATTAGTTTAGTTCACGTTTAACAATAAACATTTGAATTTCAACAAAAGAGTTAGACTTGTGCCTTCTGGCTCCATCTGACTTGAATGTATTTCCACTTCAGTCAGTGGCACTTAACAATGTGTGATTGTTCAAAAAGGAAGCACACGTGCCTAACATGTGTTTCTGATATGGGTAGGGAGTGATTGCTAATGGAAGGAAGAAACTAACAGAGTAAAAGATAATAACTGTGTTGGGAAAGCAAAGCATAGATGCCCCAGCTAAAAATGGGATGAGTGGAGAAGGAATACTGTAGTTCCTTCATAGAAGCTGCTAAGAAGCAGAAATGTTAGTATAATCAAGCACAAGAATTCCTTGATCAGGGTACTTCAAGATGAGTGCAGGATTCCTACCTATTTCTCAAGGCCAAAAATAAACAATTTCATCCTCAACCCCTACCAAACAGAAAGGCAACTTCTGCATATCTTTTCATGCAACAGAATTAAGAATTAGACTGATGAATATATGTAGTTGGATTCCGGTTTCTATTTTCCTTTATTTCACTGGTGGACTTGATAAAAAAGTGAAAGCCTGCCTGCCTGCCTTCCTTCCAATGGAGAAATTGATAAGATTTCTGCTAGTTTCTCCTTCTAGCCCAAGGATCTAGAAGAAGGACAAAATTATGGTTTTTGGTGAGTGTATGTGTTGTATTTAATTGGCTTACTAGTGGCCACAGCAGATGGGAAGATGTCAAGTATGATGAATCAGTAGGGGATGAGGGCTCATACCGAAGTTCTGACAATGGAACCACCTGTTCTCAAAGGTTTACCCACAGAAAGGAAATCGCAACAAAGTTTAAAAAACAGGCATCTGGACTGGATTTTTCTCAAGTCGAAGACGTTTCACCTTTAATC
>JANHZU010001621.1:48533-67818 GCA_032468055.1 Acrochordus granulatus
ACAATAAGCCATTCTTTGAAAATGTTTTCCTTAAATATCACCTACATTTAAGTTTTCTAATTTTATACAGTGATTATTTAGATTTTCCATAAGTGAAGACATAATGTTTTCATTTAAGTGTAAATATAGCAAGTTTCTTTTTATTCAGATCTGTTCTGAACCAAAACAGAAAAATATCGATTTGGTATTGCTAATTCTTTGTTTATCAAGAATATGAAAGAAAAAAATTCTAAATATAAATAGTTTTGGTGAAGCAGATATTTTATTTGGTATGTTATACTATTATTTGTAAATAGTCATTTTTTAAAAAAAAATAGTGCTCTGTTTCACTTAAATATTTAGTGACAAAGAATTTAAATGCTGTGTGCATAGGAATAATCAATATCTAACTGAAAAGTTAGACCTCTTCATCACACCTAATGTCATTCTATTTAGATTTTCATTGAACAAAACCCTCTCAAATTGCACTGCTTCTTTCCATTCATGTCAAAAGCTTAGTTGAACCCAGAAAGGAATTTATGCTCACTTTGAAGGATGATATTCCTTTTTAAAGAAGGGGGAATAGTTTTGAATGTGAGAAATTTTGTGATTGATTATACTTTCAGTGTACAGTGGAGCCTCTCAAGATGAGCACCTCTCAAGATGAGATTTTCACAAGATGAGCAAAAAAAAATTAATAAAATTTATTCCGCTAGACGAGCGGCAACTCACAATACGAGCAAACTTCACACGATAACTTACACGTCATCAGTCATCATGCTCTGTATTTCCTGTTCAGGCAGCAACTGCGTGAGAGTTCTATCAATGCCATGTACAGTTTACTCCATTATGTCCAGGCAGCAACCGTGCGAGAGTTCTGTAGACACCACGTGCAGTTTACTCCATTACTGTCCGTGTGCTGTACTGTGAGACATTGCTCCCCCGAGCCAGCAGAGGGTGCCGATAGCAGCTGGCCTTGCAGCAGCATAGGCCAGAACCTGCCTCGGAGCAGATCTATAAGTGCTAGTTAGTTTGTTCTATTTCTGCTTTATATGGTGTGTTAATCATTGTTACTTACTTCAGATGTTAGGGACAATTCCGTTGAAAATTATTTTTTGTGAATATTTTTGGGGGTGTGGAACAGATCGTCTGACTTTCCATTGTTTCCTATGGGAAACCTCATTTCGCTTTAAGAGCATTTTGCACTAAGAGCATTCTTCCGGAACGGATTAATCTCATCTTGTGAGACACCACTGTATTTACCTAACTTTGGATTATTAGGAAAATGGAAAAATAATAAATATAAATGCTTGCAAATTAATAAAATAATTCTGCCAAGCTTGACAGGGGAAAATTCCTGGTTCCCAGGATAAAATACCTATTATTTGCCATTCTGCCTTCCTCCTCACCTTCCCATATGAAATAATTGTAACTGACCTTTCTTCACAGCAATCTCTTCAATTCTTTCCAGGTAGTAGATGTTTAGCAAAGGCAAGATACCCTGGAGTATTGGACCTGGAAGTGCTTTAGTGGGAAGAAACCAATATAAAATGTATTTTACTGACAAAGAAATGGTTTAAAAGAATTGGTACAACCATATTTAAATAATGCTTATACTCCAGGATTGAAACTTCTGAGATAAGGTACTCTGCTCCTACTCCAGGCAGTTAGTTATAATAGCACATTGTAGGCAACCACCAAACTATATTCAGTTTGAAAACTGTTTCAGAACCTCTTCCTCTACTGTGTGAATTGAAGTTTTAGAATACATCTATTATAATAGTAAATTATAATTTCACCTTTACTTCCAGATGATAAAAAAACTTAATAAAAAAAGAAATTATTAAACTTCACTGAGTTTCAAAGAGAAATAAAACACAAAATAGCAACAAAGGAAATATTGGGGGAAAGGGGATCAAAAAGAGGAAAAAGTTAAAAAGTGACAAGAAAAAAAATGACTGACTTCCAGCTGTCTTCAGTACATTATTATTATTATATGATTATTATATTATAATATTGTTATGATTATTAGGAATAATCTCTTAAATAACTTATAAATTAAAACAAAAGCACAAAAACACCTTATAACAACACTTTCATTACACTATTAGTTTCATTTTGAGAAATATACAGTATATATTTATATTTACGAGCCCCTCATTTTTTTCCATTTCTTCTTATACTGCTTTTAAGGGAACGATTTACCCAATGCTAGATTTATTTCATGATGCTAGGAGCTCTGCACCTGGAAGTACCTCTTATAATGTATGTCTACCCACGACTTTAGATTTCCAGTCTCACCGAATTCTACCCAATTCAGTAAATGGGCATGGATTTCTACCCCTGAGAGCAATGTCAAATGACAGTTACACTGTCAAGGCATGCCTCCTTATTTATTCTGGAATCCTTCCTCACCCAGCCTAATAAAAATAATCCCTAAAAGCACGAATTTCCACAAAATTTTCCCACCCGGCTGTGGAACACCTCTGTATATCGATTGCATAGTATCCTGCAAGCTAACGAGACTCTTTAAGGAGGCGTCTCAACACCCTCGTCGATCCCTTCAGCCGGGCAAGAGACTCCATTTCACAACAGGATCTGTTTGGCTGTAGGTCATAACGAGGAGAGAAACACGCCTGAGCCCTCCATCTTACCCCAAACTTCTTTTTCAACTTGGCCCATGACGGAGCTAACTGCCGCCGCGCTTAGCTCAAATAAACCGGGGGGATTCCGATGGCCGACTTCTTCCCTAGATTTAATCTCCATATTGTTCGGGCGACAGGTTTGCTAAAACACTAACACAGAAGCCACACAGAGGCTGAATTACGCCGCCTAGGGAGGTCTCATTGTTATGCGGGAGTATGATGCCGCCATGCTGAGGAAGTCCAGCGCCCCCCACCGCCATCTTGGTGGAACTAGTACTCGTAATGGGGCTCGCGCGCTGCGGCGGAAGCACAATGGAGGACCGGAGCCATCTTAAGAAGGTCCTCTGGCATGAAACCTCCCATTGGATGGCTGCTGTGAGTAGGCGGGATTTCCGTTGACACGGGATGACCCTCACGTGTCCTTCTCTGGTAGTTGAATCAGGGCTGAGTGAGGAAGACTCGCTGAAATGGGGAAGGAGGATGAAAAGGCGATTGAAGGCCGCAGTGACGACCCTGAGGTGAGCCGCGCTTACAGCGAGACGAGGGAAATTGGCTTGTTCTCGGATCTTAAGACTGCGTGTACTTCGCTTCCTCGCCCCCACGTTTTCATTTTTAGGCCTGCTGGTGTTCTTGGTCCTCTCCTTTAATGTTACCGAAAGGTTATAAAGTAGCTAACGCCAGAGTTATGTTCCTATTTACCTGTTGGCAAATCAGACTTGAGCTTAACAGACCTTAATTTGGATAAATGAATGAAAGCAGTTGTACTATCCACAGTATACCCGAAGTGCCAGATCCGCGAAGAAGTAATCATCACTAACGAATGCATATTCTTGTAGTAACCTTTGTGTGAATTTCGACAAACGGACTGCTCAGCGACAGAATATTTTTATTGCAGTTTTCACCATCTGGTTGCCTTGCAGATCTGGAAGACTACTATCACAATGTTTTGCTTGCGTTGGTTGAAAAATAATGCGAGTTATAGTCCCATATGTATGGACATATGGTGGGCTGGAGACTTAAGAAAGCCTCTTTTCCGTATTCTGTTAAGGTATAAAATATTGGCCATTGTGTACGTCCTATAAATACATCTGTATATTTTGTATGGATGTCTCTGGAGCATCTGTTTTTCTTATATCATCACCCTTCTGTTTATTAACCGTGCCTGGCGTAATGCAGTCCATGGGGTCGCGAAGAGTCGGACACAACTGCGTGAATGAACAACAACAAAAAGCTTTTATCAGTTTCATAGGTTCAGTATCTGGTTTTTTTTTCTCATCTTACTTGGCATGTAAAAAAAACATATGACATTGGTATACATACCTTTTTTGATGATATCGCTTTTTTGCAAAGGATTCTGACTCTTGTATTTCAGCCCCTCCCATAAATATCATTAATCTTCCTTGGCTGAAAGTAGTACATTGGTCTTACTAGTCCAGTTCAGTTCCTTAGCCAAACCAACAATGTCTGGATTTAACTAATTATTCCCAAGTGGAAACCAGGTGGTAGACATTTAAGAAAATTAATAATATATCTGGAATATTTTGTTGCTGCAACTTATTCTTGACAGGCCCTAACATTATTAGTGCTGAAGAATAATATTACATAAAATTACAAAATTTTTATATAAGAATTACTTCACTATGCCCTTATATATTTCTGCCTGTGATTCTACTATGTTTAATTTATAACAAATAATAATTTTGTTAATCAGCCTTACTGCGTAGGTAAGAAATCTGTAGCCACTGGTTTCCCATCTTCTATTACTCCGTGAGAGCACAGTCAATGATCAAGAGAAGAATCTGTTGTTTCTACAAGTTCATCATTCTTGGTCCACTATGCTTATTACTTTGTTCTTTTATGCAATATTCAAGAGTTCTTATAAGACATTTTCTGATGAGTTTATTTTGAATTTTTCTTCTTGATGTTTATTTCCATGATTTGCTATTTTGAGTGCATAATAAGTTAACCTGTTTCACTTAAGAGATAAGGGGTGCATAAATCCTGCAAGAATATTGATATATATCCAGGTGTGCTTTCAAGAACCTGCTTTTTCTGGGGGATGGGAAAATCCTGGATCTCCTTCTGTCTATAATTGTGACTCTGCTTTTTTGACAGTGCATAAAAACTAGTGTGGACTCTGTATGAAATAACATTAAGAAACAAAGGACACCACTACAAAATATTAAGTATGCTCTTCAGCATAAAAAGGCTAACTATGTTTTAAAAAGATAGCATATTATCTCCAGCACTGAAGACTTCATTGCCCAATAATTTTGTATATTTTTGCACCAAAATACTTAAGTGATAGAAAGAAGCACTGGGTTTTCTTACTTTCTAACAGAAAGCAAAAGCTTTCTGATGATAATCAGGACTGCTAGGTACATTTTATACTGATTTGCTTAAGTATTTTTTTTAAAAAAGAGCAAGTTCTTAAATCTTAAAAATACCATGTGTATTTTTCAGTTGTGGGAACTGGCTAAAAGAATTATAAAGCATTGGAAGGAGAATTCCAGGACTATTTTTTTAATTGTAAATTGTTGATATTTGTTGTTTCTCATATATTCTTGATATATTAGATGGAAACTTTTGAGCAATATTGTCAAAAGTTTTTGGAATTCTGTTTACAATGTAATTGCCATATTTCCTCCCCATTTTCTTTTTTCTTAATTTTTTAAAATTATTTTTGTGTTGTCTTGATTCTTTTTATATGCATTTCTATGTTTTATTAGTCTGCAAAATGAAATAACATTGAAAGAGTACCATATCAAAGGGGCTATACTACATAACAAAAATCCAAGTAATTGAAATTGTTCTTTGATTTTTTTAATAATGTTTATAATATAATACATGTATTTCATGTTGCATAGATATGAGAACATTAATTAATCTACTATGATTTTTTTTCCCTGTCCAGGAGGAGGAGGAGGAGGAAGAACTTGTGGTATGTAACTTTATAGATAAATAGGTGAGAGAAGTACAGTGGAACTTCAGATTGTGAGCATAATTTGTTCCGGAAGAATGTTCTTAATCCGAATCGCTCTTAAAACAAAGCGAGGTTTCCCATAGGAGACAATGTAAAGTCAGATTATTTGTTCCACGCCCCCAAAAATATTCATAAAAAATAATTTTCAATGGATTTGTATGTAGAAATGATTGTCCAAAATATCTGAAACAAGTAACAATTACTAATACACAATATATGAAGCATAAATAGAACAAACTAACAAGCACTTATGGATCTTCTCCGAGGCAGATTCTGGCCATCGCTAATGCTCGTGCTGTCTGGCGACCCTGTTGGATCGGGAGGATCTGCTGCCGCCACTGCTTGAGGGCAAAATGGCCTTTTCCCTAGGCAATGCCTTTCCAGGGGTCTTCCTGGGTGGTTTGGATTTATTATTTATTTCTTATCATAACCTGCTTCCGTGCTATGAGAGGGGGAGAAGAGATGGGCAGGAGGGAGACGGGCTGGATGGTGCCATGCGAGAAAAGCTCTGTGTGTGTGTGTGTGAGTGACAGGGAAGATGGAGGATCAGTCTTCCTAAGCTTTGAGAAGAGTCCTGGCTGGTGTGAGGGAGAGGAGAGGGAAGAGAAGAGGGGGAGGTAATTGCCTGGAAGGAGAATCTGAAATCTGAATCTTGGGAGTACTTTCTCTTGAACGACTTTCACTTAATTTAAGCTTTTTATGCAGCAAGAGAGAAGAACCGTTGTGAGATTTCCCTTGTGAGCTCATCGTGCAGTGCTTGTCTTGCAAGTTTTCGCTCATTCACCGAATTAAATTTTATTAAAATTTTTTGCTCATCTTGTGGAAACCTCATGAACCAAGGTGCTCACAATCCGAGGTTCTACTGTAATTTATAACATTTCAATTAACAAAAATCCTACTATTGTATTCAAAATATTCTGTCTGGATTATGAAAATGAACCAATTTTTATTTATTTTTTATTCATCAAATTTCAAAACTGCCCATCTCCCTCATAGAGGGACTCTGGGCAGTGTACAAATAGTAAAAAAGTATATAATGGTGTGAATTATTACTTGGGTTCACAGCTAGATTCAGTTTCAAATCAATGATTTTTCTTGGGACCACAACAAGTACTTTTGTGATACTTTACTGCAATGATGTACTGTACTTAGTTTTGAGTATTTGCAGAATCCTGTGGCAGCCTTTATATTCTGCTTTAATGAAACAGTAATATAAACTGTTTCTACTTGATACACTTCACTTGTTTGCTCAATAGTATATGTTCTTTTTACTGAAATCAATAATTCAGGAACAAAAATGATAATTTGATAGAAATTGGATAGGTCCGTTCTAAATGCTATATTTATTTAGTGTTCATATAAAGAATGTCTTAGTATTCTGTCTTTGTACTTGATTTTTGTTTAATAAAATATTTTGACCAATAATATTTAGAACATCCCACCCTTGTTTTAATATGTGATTACTTTTGAGCGTTGGTATTATTTTAGCAAGAGCAAAGGTAGACAAAACTAAATACGAATTTTGCTTCCAAGGCTTAGAACTCTCTCCTGGCTCATTTAAACTGTTTTCCTTCTGTTTGTGAGCCAGCAGAACACCAAATCAATATAGATTTTGCTGTTACCTATTATCAATATTGGGGTGTGATGGCGCAAATGATTAAAAGCTTGGCTTGCCGGCTGGAAGGTCGGCAGCCCGGGATCGCGACCCAGCGTTGCCGCGCAGCAGGGCGAGCGCCTGCTGTTCTGCCCCAGCTCCCACCCACCTAGTGGTTCGAAAGCGCGTGAGCGCAAGTAGATAGATAGGTACCGCCCCTTCCGGCAGGAAGGTAACAGTGTCTGTGCACCTTAGGCGTCCAAGTCATGCCAGCCACATGATCACGGAGCTATCACAGGATGAACACTGGCTCTTCGGCTTGGAAACAGGGATGAGCACCGCACCCTAGAGGTCACGACTGGCAGGGTCTCCTTTACCTTTATTATCAATATCAGTTGCCTTTGCTCTGGTTTGTAGTCAGAGAGTAGTGTCCTCATTTCCTGTACAGAAAAGTCTGCACTCATCCCATCTCAACAATGCCAGCAAGCAGAATATCATCCATCAGTCACAACATAACAGTGATTGGCAGTATTTTTGGCAGATGGCTAGATTTGTAGATTTAGCCATTTGTCAGAATCCATCCTATTCACCTGTCATTTATTTCAGCCTGGGATTATCTCAAGGGTTAGGAGAGGTGACGGTTCTATAACATTGCCAATAGTACATAGAATAGAAGTGCACGAAACCTGTGGTCAAAAGCAGCCTAAACACAGTTGGCAGACGCAATAGGAAGATTGTATCATGAAGCTGACTCACTCTGTTTTACCATGCAGCTCCCTCCCTGGCTGCTGATCTGGCTCTCTAATCCAGTGAATGAGAACTTGTTTTAAAAAAGCCATACTGTCCCATAGCACCAGAGCAGAATGGCCCTCAAGGATAGTGCCCAAGGACCAGAGGGGATGGGTTGGGCTAATGCCAGCTAAAGTGCCCAATAAGTTTTAATCCGATTTCACCCTTTAGGGCTTATCTCTCAATACTAGTGACAAAATGGTCAGTTACAATAAAACTGGCTTATTGGCTGCTTAGGGAAGAAAGCACTACTTTAACATGGGAACCACTAAAGCTAATTTTAAACTCCTTATGTATGCCCTGGGTACTCGGCAGAAAAGTAGTTAACAGACATAGCTAGCTGCTGGTAGGGAAAGGACCAAAATTCTATCTTTAAAAAAAAACTTTAAAATATCCTGAATGTCTATTAACAATCGGAGCCTCCAAATGGCTAGAGTTTATAACTGAGGGTTTTTGAAGTTTTTTATGACTATCAACTCTGGATAATTATAGATTTTTGTTTGCCAGCTTTAAGAGTAAGTTTGATTGTCTTTGGTAATTCTTTAGTAAATCATTAATTTATGTGATGTTTTCTTCCAGGATCCTATAACGGCTATCAGGGAAGAGTGTGCAAAGATAGAAGAATGTACAAAAGCTCTCAAGCATTTAGAGCAGTGTACTACTAGAGTATCCTCCAGAACCCAAACAATGGAAGAGTGTACAGAAGAGCTCTTTGAATTCCTGGAAGCTAGAGACCATTGTGTAAGTTGATTTTAGCATGATTTTTAAGCAAGGATGTGTAAAATATTTTAAAGTTTGAAGTGGCTGTTTCCTTACGAGAAGTGTTCTAATGCTGTTTCAATTACAGTGGAATGTTTGGAGCTTGAAAAATTCCCCATTTTGAGTATGGAACACTTGTTTCAGATTTGAAACACTCCGAACAGCCGGAATAGTTGGAATAATTCACATGAAGTAGGGACAATCAATTTTGAGATTAAAATGTTTTATACCCCTCTATTTCTGATTGTGAATTTTGACTTGTGCCTATGAAAATTAATCTTATTTTGCAGTGCTGAAAAAAGCACTTTATTCAGCCCATCCTTTCCTCAGATATGGAACTACTGTTGAATCCAGATATAAAGTAAATTAGAAATGTTTGAAATGTTCTTTTCTATAAATGTTTACATATATATATATATATTTCTATAAATTTTCTATTCTATAAATTCCAAATAATTATTTTCATCAAATGAAGTTACACTTCTCAAACTACGTTGCCCTTACTGTTTAGAAAAGTTATGGATCAGCATTTTGTTAACAAAGTAAACCTCTGTAAGTAGACTATACAACTGTGCAAGAAGCAGATTAATATTTTTTTTGCTTAAATTCTTATTTTCATTTGTTAACTTTTTTTTTACTGGTTTACAGGTAGCTCGGAAACTCTTCTCCAAACTGAAATAGATGTTTATTCAACCATGTTAACGTCTTCATATCTGATGAAAACTTCATAGACTTGTGACCTGCTTCTGTGAAAGATTCACCCTGTGTTTTCGTTTTGGTACTGCATCATAATACTTCTGTATTCTGTGGACAATTTGCAGTGTTAATAGTTTCTGTACATTTCCACATTAAACATTTACCATAAAATATAAAACATTTCTTGTGATAACTACATATCCTAGTTAAATCAGTATTCAGAAAAATTATGGCATATTCAAATATAAGTTACTGAAAACGTTAACTGTATATATATATAAATTTCCTGAATTTTTAAGATTTTGAAAAACCAGAAAATGTAAAGAAAATAAGGTGACACCATGCTGGTAGATAAGCAGCTAACTGAGGACAAGAAGCCGTACAAGTTTACAATTAAAAATGAGAGGAAAGTGTCTACAATCATAATTATTCTGGTCTTTGAAAGTATGTTCCAAAGACTAAAGGATATCCCTTGCCAAAGCTGGGCAGGGAAGTATTTGCTAAGTAGAGCACCCTCCTAGTATTTGTGTATTGCTACTGATTCTCAGAAGAGGGGGTATGTCAAACAGGGCAACATGCAACCTTCAAAGCTGGACCCAATTGGAGGAAAATCCTAATTTAAAAAAATCTATTTACTAACCCACATATAGACATCTTGAGATCAGGCTCGGGTGACAAGCCGGTTAATCAATTCCTGTTTGAAATCCAAAGGAAGAAAAAGCAAACCCTGCACTTGCGGGGAAAACACTCAGAAGAAAAAATCGACGTCTCCTTTTATTATTTAGTCACTGCTATGTGTAGTGCTATGTTAGTCACTGCTATGTGCAGATTTTGTCAATCTGCAGAAATTGAAGCATAGCAAAACTGTAAATGGTCCAAAGTAAAGATGAAAGGGGAAAAGAAGACAACGCGTTAATCTTGACCCACGAAATCTTGTAATTTCAGATTTAATATTGATGGCCTTATCACCAGCACTGCATTTCTGTGTTGAAACTGATTTGTCAATAACTTTCTAATACTGAACTGTTAAGGGCCTGACATTTGGGAGAGGATTGTGAAAAAGCGTGCTCTTGGCTTTTACCTCGTCGAGAAGCTCTGTGCAGCCATTCACCGGCCAGAGTAAAATGTAGCTGCTTGCCCCAAGGAAGGGGAATGGGTCAGTTTCCGAGCTTCCCCACTGACACGGTCTTGCCGTAACAAAACACTCGAGGCGCGAAATTTCTCAGGGAGGTCGTTTGGTTCCGTATGCCGTTACGGAACCATCGAGCCCGTCAACTGCAGCCAGGGGAGCTTAAAGTGCGTTGCTCTTGGAGGAGGCGGGGTTGGCGATGGACTACCCGCCGGCCTTTCGCGGGGCCCTTAATACCGCGGTCGAGCATGGCGGCTGCGCGCCAGGTGAGCGGGACGCGGTTACTCCTACGGTCTCTGCGAAGAGCCTCGCCTTCATTCTTCGCGTCGGGACCTTGTCGTCACCGTCACTACAAGAAGAAATGGGTGGGTGAGACGGAGGGAAGCGGGCCGCGACCCGTGCACCGCGCTCGCTCCCTCCACGCCCCCCCACGTGCCCCCCCTCCGAGCTAGAGCGCGGCCGCTCGTGACCCCACCGCACCCCCTCGATGTGATGGCCCGGCCCGGCCTTTTCTGCGGCGCTTCCTGTCCTTCCTTCCTTCTGTTCATTAGAATGACCCCTTCCCCGGTCGTATGACGCGATCCTTCCCAAACTCGGCGTCTTGAAGATGTGTGGACTTCAGCTCCCAGCGTTCTTCAGCCAGCCGCGCTGGGGAATGCTGGGAATTGAAGCCCATTCATCTTAAAAGTTGTCAAGTTTGACAAGCACTGTACTACAGTAAATTGAACGCTTTCCCTTCCTTAAAGGTGCTGGATCTTGCCTCCTGGCGATTTTAAGGAAAACTCCTGTATTTCCAAGTTAAGGGGATGGTTTTAAACATACTGAAAATACAGTACGATGATTGAGTAGCTTTACGTTGAATTACGCTGGTTATTTTATTCTGTTTGTGTCTAAATAAATGTACCTGCTAAAGCCAAGTCTTCGCCATTATTTGGAAGTAAGTCCTAAGGAACTCTATTATTGAATTACCAAGTGTCACTGTGGAGTTAAATGCCAGATTGTAGTCCTTTATTAGCAATATAAAGCTGGCTTCTTTTATTGGTGATCTTTATTAAAAGAGGTGTGTATCTTGGGTAGGAGAAAGGATTTCATCGGTTTTAAATATGTGGAATATAATGTGATAAATAATTTCAACAATGGAATTAAAGCATATTCACTTAACACATTAGTTTAATTGAATTTAACTCTTGAATACAGGCTTGCTTACTGAAGAAAACTTCTTCTAGGGCATCTTCTTGCATGTAAAGAGGGAATGTGTGCAGAGTTGATAATTTGGATTTGTATTGGTCCAAACTGAGTAGAAAATAAAAGTGTGGGCCTACCTTCATGATTCCAGTATTCATTCACATTTATCAATCCTGTGGGGCATTGCATGTTGAAATATTATGTCTACTGTATATGTATGAGGGAAACTCAGCTCACAATCATGGTTATGAAAATATTGCTTCTTTATTATCATTGACAACTTTAAAATATTTACACTGGATGATTTTTTTTACTGTTGCATAGGCAGCCACTGCTCCTCGGGCGACTAATACCAGGGTGGCTCTCCAGATCTTCGACATGAACTATGGAGACCAGTTTGGCAACTTCTGGCCCTCAATTCGCATCAGTCTCCTATCAATGCAAAAATATGGGGCCTTGGTCAACAATTTTTCTGATGTACAGCAGGTCATTCAGAGCCTGGAAGACCTGAATGCAGTAGATTTCATCCAGGAATCTCAAAACGTAATTGAGGAACTAGATTCCACCACTGAAGAAAATAACAGTGAGTCAAGTTCATCTCCCCCAATTCAGACTGAACTTTCAAAGACTCAAACACAGCATTTTCCTTTGGTCAGTCCTAACATCAAATGTTACACATTCCCCAAAGGAGACATCAGTCGTTTTCATCAAGCTAGGTATGAAGTTGATTTGGATTTTTAGAATGCTTATAAACTTTTCCTGAAATATCCATTTACTGTTCCTCTTAAGCTTGTTTTGTTGTTTTAGAGGGATTTTTCATTTAATAAAATAAATAGAGTGCAGATCTTTCATCTCAGAATAGAAAAGAACAAAAGCATCTTATCCTTTTTAAATATATTTGTTCTTGGTTGCACCATCAAAAACCCTCAATTTATAGATCATATATTTATTTTAGCATGTATGTATCATTTTTCAAAGCTTGACCAAGAAAACTTTTTTAAAATACAACATTCATTATAGTGTAATGCTATCTATAAAATCAGAACTTCTGATACACTAAATCTAAAGTATTATATTAGCAATAGTTGAAAAGCATGTACAGTCTCTAAAACCAAGGCCAGACACTTGTGGCTTTCTGGGTAAAAACAATTATTCTCTGCCCAAGCAGTATAGACAGTAATCAGATACGATGGAAGCTGACCTATTAATATTTGGAGGGCCTTGTATTGTTATGCTTGCTTCTGTGTAAAACCAAATGGGAAAAAAGTTAAATATGAAGCATAAAAAGGAAGTTGAAAACCATTTGTCAAAACATTTGCATAAAGGTTATATATACCTTAAATTCTTAAAATATTGGGTTGCTGCTAAAAAGGCAAATGACATTGGAACCTACCTTATATTCTAGTCCATGTATCTCAGCAACAACAACTCTCTAACATTTACCTGGGACTTTTGTAAATAAAGCATAGCATATGCATTACAAACCTTCAGAAGTAGCAATGTGTATAAGCAGCTATATAGCAAGAATATTCAACTATTTGAATATTTGTTTGCATTTGCAAAAGTATGCATTTGCAGTGCTTGTAATATATTTCACTTAATGTATTTCTTTGACTTGCAGACCAGACATCATAGGAATTCTTGGTTACTATCTTCTGGATGCTGCCTCAGTTTTACCTGTTTTGGCTCTCAATGTACAGCCTGGAAACGTAGTCCTTGATCTTTGTGCAGCCCCAGGTGGGAAGATGCTGGCACTTTTACAGACTGGATGTTGTCGTAAGTAACATGCTTTAACAATGTTGCTTTTCCAAGTTTAGATATTTCATTTGTTGTATAGAGAGATGAGTGGGTGAAACTGTTCTGGAGTTTTAGGTGGAATAAATAAACGTTTTTCAAACTTGGCAACTTTAAGGTATGTCTTAAAGTTAAATCCCAAAATTCTCCATCCAGTTTGGGTTGTATTCTTGTAAAAAGATGCTTCTCATTCAGAATATAGAGTTGGGAATATCACAACACATTCTGTGCATATTCATTGAAAAGTGATAGCCTTCCCCACAACGCATGCACAAAGTTGACTTTTGCTTTTATAATCACTTTTATAAATGGAATGCCACAGCCTTGTTTTTTGCCATTTGTAAGCTGTTATTCCAGTAAAAGATGCTGAAGGAGAAGATGCTCATATGCCTCCTCTTTGGAGAAGGGCCACATAGCTCAGGTGTGGAAAACATCCTTTTGCATGTGAAAATTCCTAGATTTCATCCCTACCACTTTCAAGTAGAGTTGGCAAAGAAACTTGCCTGCAAACACTGCTACCAGGCAATGTAAATAACACTGTAATTGGTAAGTTGTTTTGTCTCAATAAAAAAGTGTCTTCCTCTATTCTCAGTTTTCCAAGAGGAAAGTATATAATTCATGAAATGTTTGAAAGCATATCAAGCATTACTCTGTAAATTTCTTATAGTTCCACAGTTGAGAAAACTACTGAACAACTGCTCCTTGTTTGTTTCCTTGTTCTGTTTGTCTCTCATATCACAATTGTAATAAGAACTGTCAATTAACACATTGGTATCATTTTGTTTTCTGCACATTTATTGAAAAGTTAAGTTGTACCATTCAGGGAGGCTTCTTTATGGTAGGGGTGTGGGCAGTCTAAGATTCCAAGGTTACATGAATTCATTTTCCTCCTACCCAAACCCTGTTCTCTTTTTCAACTCTAGAGACAGTTCTGACATAGCTGCTGAAAAATGGTGATGTTTTGAAATTGAAACATTAAAAAACATTTGAATAAAATAGAAACAAGCCTTTACCACTGGTACCCCTACCTGCTATGGCTCCTGGTCATGCAAAAATGCTTTTATTTGTGGTACATTTATTGATTTTTGTTTTGTTTTTTAATTTATGTAGCAGCCTATCTCACATATGTGATTCTTGATTGATAGATTTATATAGTATATCATGGCTTCAGTCACATATCATACAAAGTTAAATCATAAACTGATGTAACCTGATGTGTGAACTTACTCAAGGTCCAGAGACAACCTAGATTCTACTAGGGCTTTCACATTTGCATTCTCAGCCAGAGAATAGCAGTCATCTCAACCAAATGGGCATAAAGTTGAAATACAACAGGTACCTTTTTATGAGGGTATATTTGGTAACAAGTAAAAGGACAATTCTTTCCTTAATTTCCTCAGAATATGTGATATTGGCTTGATAGACAAGATAGCTACATGTACATGTAAGTAAATGGGGAAAAGGTGAAAGATAGGTACTTGAGAGAGTTTGCACACATAACATAGCATGATACCCATCATTTCTATGTGTATTTATATCTATGGTTGAAAGAGTCTAAGGCATGCTGCCCTTGATTTAAGCTTCTGTTCTTGAAACAGGCATGCTGGCAGCCAATGATCTCTCTGCTTCTCGCATTGTCCGGTTACGTAATGTCCTCCGAAGCTATCTTCCCAAAGAGATCCATAATATAGTGCAGGTTACTTCACAGGATGGAAGAAACTGGTGTGATACAGAAACAGATACTTATGATAAGGTGAATATCCTTCTAACTTTTGGTATTGGAAGTTGAAACACCCCATCTCTTAATAGACCAGATCTGGGATTCCATTTGCCAGATAAAATATTTCAGAATTTTTTTATTCTTACAGAATAATCCTTGCCTCTTTACCAGATCACCTCTAAAATTCTTCCTGTAGTGGTAATATATTTATAGGTAAGACCTATTCAGCACTGGAGTTTTTAATCTTGAAATTAACAGTTAATATCCATTTAATAATGCTGTAATCAAATCCTTGATCATCTCTTGATTATCTGTGCTGTGCAGTCAGTACCTCATGTCTTGATCTAGTTCTCTGTTAAACTATTGTAATACACTCAAAGATTGTAATTGTGACAAAATGTAGAAGCCAATCCCACCAATCCAAAGTAATACCTATTGTACATTAACTGCATTGCTTACCAGTCAGCTTCTGGGATGAATTTAAATGCTGGCCAGTATCTTTAAAGCCCTATATGGCACACTACTGGGTTAGTTCAAGCAGCACTTTGCCAGAATGGAACCTGCTTGTTGGATCTGGTCATCCAGAGAATATATTCAGATACTTTGTTGGTCAAGCAAGGTTCGACATGCAAGGAATTTGACTCTGGTACAGCAGCTCTCATTATACTTGCAACATCAATAAACAGCAATAAAATAACGCATAACAATGTTAGTTATTCTGTAAATGTGCAGTCAATAGAAGGAAGTGTCATAAAGTTTGAAATTAATAGTTATGCATACACATGAGACAACTTCTGGATTAATTAGAAATATGTACCTTTTGCTTTATTTATTTTGCAGCATGATCATATAGCATTAGTCAAGTATTAATATTAAATATCTTCTTAGTGTCATTTCTCCTTGTGAGGTAATGATTCAAGGCCTTCTCAGTAGTAGCCCACATTTTATGAAATACTTACAATACAGACAGTCCCTACTTGCCTTCAATCAACAGTTATCCTTTCCCAGTCAACCTTTGACCTCATGTGATTAGGAGAAACTGTGTATATTTAGTATTGTTGTAGTTTTAATGATTATGTGTTTGATGATCGATTGTCTTATTGTGTTGATTTAATTATATTGTTTAGATTTGAGTTTTGCTGTTCACTGCCCATAAACTGGATTAAGGCAGTTTAGAAATCTGTCAAAGAAATAAGTAGTGCTTCTAAGTATTTGGTTATCATCCATTTCATTTATTTACTATTTAACTTGTTTCCCTTTATTTTGCAAGGAGCTCATATATAATTTATTTTGCAGTTTTATCCCCTCATATCAAGTAGGTTGTGCTGAGAAAAAAATTGTTGCAAAATTGTCCAGAAAACTTTACAGCAGTCTAAAGATTTAAACTTTGGTTTTCCAGTGCTAGTATAGCCCGGTAGCCATAATGCCATGATTTTTGAGCATTTGCTTACATGCATTGGATCCAACAATGGTTGTTGCTGTAATTACAATTTGAACAAATATTCAGTAATCTTGTCATATTTTTTAAAACACCCTGACAACCTGGCTTTTCAGTTTTTAAAACAAAGGAAGGAAGAAACTTTAGGACATTTCTAATTTCTGTAGTGGTGGAAAAGGAGTTTTAAAACTTTGCTTGGCTTTCCACTGTACATAGAAATAGAATTAAGAATCTAACCCAAACATGTCTGAAATGTAAGGAAAGAAATGGAAAAATTTACCAGAGGGAATATCTGTGTTCTGTTCTATTTAGGTACTTGTTGATGTTCCATGCACAAATGATCGAAAGTCAGTCTTGGAAGAAGATAACAATATCTTTGCATATGCAAGAAAAGGAGAACGTCAGATGTTGCCAATGCTCCAATTGCAATTGCTTATGTGAGTGATTGTAACATTGTCTATCAATGATTCAGGAAAATAATGCTCCAGACAGTTCCAAAATGATTGTTCCTCTTCTGCTCTGGACTATGCAATTCCATGATAGTTCTGCAGTTTCCAGAAGTAAACCCTACCAATTGGAGGCAATTTGTAGTGTTCCTGTTCCAAGACACCTCAAACAACTTAAGTTTAGAGGATTTACTTAGGAAATCAATGAATTGCCCCCAGCGTTGCATGAAAGAAACAGTAGTTGGAATTAAACTTACTGGAATAAATATAAGTAACTCTAGATATGCTGATGATATTACACTGGTGGCTAGAAGTGACCACTGAAATTAAATATTCCTGTGTATTGTCTCTAGAAAAGAAATATCTTGTTGAAGATGAAAGATGGGAATAGGAAAACTAATCTGATTCTCAGTGTTTTTTTTAAACCGACAACCTAAAATTATGTAAACTCTACTGTCAATAGGCAGAGAATTAGCAATATCTTCCTAGGGTCAAAAATCCACAGAGATAGTCTTTGTAATCATAAGGAAAAAAAAGACATCTAATTGGGAGAAATACTATGGCAAATCTACACATATATTAATATAGAGTTACCATACTATTAACCATAGTACATGTTGTCAAGGGTATGGTCTTCCCAATTGTAACATGGTAGTGAAAGCTGGACTATCAGAAATGTAGCACGAAGAATCATCTATGCTTTTGAATTGTGTTGCTGGAGAAAATGGTTGGGAATACCAATACATAATTGGCAAGAAGACTCAAGAATAGATCAAGTAAAATCAGATTTTTTATCAGAAGAACTGATAATAAAGTTACAACCTAAATATTTGAGGCATATAATGTGAAGGCATAGTCATTGGAGATGACTTCAACTTCAAAAAATTAAAGGCAGTAGACAATCCTGGTGATTTTTTGTCTGTTGAGTGACAAAGAGCTTGAAATGATGGACTGACCAAACAACTGAATATTAGCTATTAAGAATCTGCACTTTCGGCAACATTAATATTCTTATATTGTTACCCAGGAGTCTTCCACTCCTGAACTAGACTTGTAAAATCACACTCAAATTAACGCAATTTCATTGTGTGATCGGAGGAGGAGGAGGGAAAACAATGCTGCAGGCAAAGATCTCATTCTCTTTTCCTAGAGGCCAGATTAGAAGTTTTGAGAAAATGAGGTTGACTGGCATAAGTGTGCAGGGTTCCCATTCACAAAATTGATGAAAACTGGTGTGCCTAGTAACAAAACAAAAATGACAGGTGTGGCAGATAGACATGAGAGGTGTCTGGGTCTATTGGTGGCCATAAGCATTTTTTTGTGAACTTAGTATTTCAGTGAATAACATTAAACAAGGCAGAGGAAGGAGAATTGATTCTGTGTGTTTTGGGCCCCAGAATACAATCTGGGGTAAAGACTTCATTATACTCTTGCACTGGCATATGATGTATGCATCAATCTGCTGAAGTGGCTCAATGCAGTTTGAAGTCATCCCCTAATTTCTTTCCTATTTTTTTCCAGAGCTGGAGTCCTTGCTGCTAAGCCAGGAGGAGAGGTGGTGTATTCCACATGTTCTTTGTCTGAGCTACAAAATGAATATGTGGTTGAGAGAGCTGTGGAGTTACTAAGTATCCAGTACAGCATCAGTGTGAGAGTGGAGGACCTGAGCCATTTTCGGAGGCTGTTCCAGAATACATTTTTTTTCTATCCAAATTGTAGACTTGGAGAACTTATCCTGCCCCACCTGACAGCTAACTTTGGACCCATGTATTTTTGCAAATTGCACAGAATGAATTAAATGAAAGAACAGTAAAAAGAAGAAAAGGATTTCCCATATGCTTTTTAAAAGATATAAAAGATATAATACAAAAAGCCACACACTTTGTTTTATAGGTTGTATCCCTGGGGCTGATACAACCTATAAAATATCAGTGCCTGATATTTGAAAGGCAGTACTTCTCTGCATAGGCAGTCTAATAGGATAGGAATTCCATTTAGATGCTTCCAAAAGTTGTGTTTACTTACATCTAATACATAATTGTGTGCTTGCATCACAGTTTTGGGTTATACTGTATACATTATAGAATGTCCAGCTGGGCAGTATCCAGATGTGTGAAGGCTCAGATTT
>JANHZU010001621.1:88707-101626 GCA_032468055.1 Acrochordus granulatus
TTAGCTATAGTATATGAGATATAGTACTATGGAAACAGTTATAAAAGTAAGCACAATATAATTAGCAGTTTATGATCTTACTAGAAGAATTGGACATGGCAATGCACAGATTTAATATACTACTATGAAGTAAACTGGTTGAAAGGAAGGCAGAAGCTCCAGAATTCTATTTCTATTACCTTAGTGCTGAAATAATGGACTTTCATGGAGATCAGCAAACTAGAGACCAAGCTAAACAATGCAAAGTGGATTTATGAACTGGTATTCATGGTTGGCATCACCTCTAAAATTACTTGTAAGGCCCAAAATAGCTTCTCAGCAACCTGCATTTACATTTGCCTGCCTTTGAAAGTTAACAATCTCTGTCAAGGGCAACAGAACTATATCCTCTTGAATCACTGCCCAACCTATCCTGAGGGTGCTGCCAACATAGTCAATATAAAACATGCTGGAAAGTTTTGTAGAATGCTTTTGATACCTAAAATCCACGGCTGAATCAGCAATTGTTGACCATAAAGTTTAAATACAAACTGAGGGACTCAATGCTGAACTAAAAAGGAAATAAATTCAAGCAAATTTGGCTGACATCTAGAGATGGTACATCAGAGATGATTAATTTCCATTTGCAAGAATGCAAGCTGTAAGAATCCTATCACTTTGGCACAGGCTACTGCTGTCAGTAATTTTTCTCAACATGAACAACTGTTAGGAATTCTCATGTAAGTTTTTGAGCAATGTCAGAATGGAAGGCAGCTAAATGAGCAACATCTGTGCCCTAGACATCATGAAGATCACAAAAGAGAAATGTGCCTATAAAATTTAAAATGTACATATTATTGCTATTATTTTATGTTGCTCACAATTTCTGAAATAGATTGTTACAGGTAGACCTCAAGTTATGACCATTTGTTGAATGATCATTCAAAATTATGGTGCTAAAAAAGTGACTTACAACCTAGTCCTCTGTACTTATGACTGTTGCAGTATCCCCACGGTCACATGATTGAAATTTGGGCACTTGGCAACCAGCATGTATTTACAATAGTTGCAGCATTCTGCATGATCACCATTTACAACCTTTTCCATGAAGCAAAATCAATGGGGAACCCATATTTGCTTTAATTATCATGTGATTGCTTAACAATCACAGCAAATAGGCATGACTCACTTAATGACCACATTGTTTATCATTGGAAGTTCTGGTCCCAATTGTAAGTCAAGTCAAGGACTGCCTGTATAAGGATTCTTATCTCTTATATAAACATTAAAACCCTACAGTTCTTAGAATGGTGATTTTATGCTGGTCTTTGTAACAAAGGTTTGGTTTGAGAATGGTGATTTACCACTTTGCATTGTCAAGCAATAGATACTATTAAATATTAATTGGGTAATTTTTATATGGGATGTACAAAAGAGGCTTTTAAAGCTTTCAAGAATCTTGTGAGAAGAGACAAAAAAGAAAAGCAAATTTTATGATATTATTTGAATGATCTAAGTCGTAAAAGGAAGGAATATAAGATTGTTAAAATATGTTAATTTTGGTTACGTTTAATGGACCTGCTGACACTAGTAATGAAATGATTATGCTTTATGGATTTGTCTATAGATAAGGGAGTGGGTATGGAATGAAGAGATCATTGGTTGTAAATTAAGAGGAAGTAAAGAGTTAAAAAACTTATGAAGTTGGAAGCCATTATTTTATTTATATTATTTTTTGTTTTTAATTTTGCACATTTCATTCTTTCTATTCTTTCTTCCTTTTGGTTTGTATTAGATTTTACTTTTGTAATTAAAATCTTTAATGGAAGTAGATAGATAGATAGATAGTCAGTCTCCAAAACACATCAAATGTACTATAAGCAACACTACTACATAAATACCTTAAAATGAAACATTAATAAAATCTAAAACTAATAAATTACATTTAAATCTAAATCTAAACAATAAGAATATTAAAATCTTTAACTTTTACAACATAGCAACTAGCTGTGCCACAAACTGATTGGTACCTTGTAGGACAAAATTCAATTTATTTTCAGCATTCTAATTTCTCATGTCATCAAAGAATGAGGATAAATAATCATAGATTTAACATATAACCAGCATTCCAATACATAGCTTGACAGATCCTCTATTTCATTTGCAGAGTGGGACATCCAGGAATGTGCCTTCTATCATTGTATCCATTTGTGTAAAGCTAGATATGGGACATGGTGATCACTTTTCAATGGGAAAAACATATTTTTCTACTTGAAATGGGGATTTAAATTTTGCTAGCCATTTGTTGACTTATTAACTGACAGAGCTACGAAGTCCATTTGTCCTCTACAGTATATTTAATATTATTTGAGAACATTTCTTATATTGGTGCAGGATGTGCTTAAAGCCTACACACTAAAACCATATGCAATTTTGAAAGGTTGCATAACCAGGATTTGTCAAAGATTTTAACCATCTGCTCATTTAGAGAAGTCCTAGGGAGCCTATCTTCATTCATTTGGGTTAGTATTTTAGGCTCCTAATTACTCAATAATTAGGAGCCTAAAATAGATTATGTCTGCTACTGCAAATAATCCAAGTTCAGAACTACTGGTTTGAATAATTTTACCACTGGCCGCCCAGTCTGCTTTGTTTTCTTGTGAGTGTTCTTTATTTATTTGCTGCAAGTTCACACCTTTATTTAATTTTGTTTTCTTATTTTCCTTAAAAACTTTAGATTTTAACTTTTCAGTCTCTATCACTTCCAGTAAGTTGAACAAATACAGACATAACCTTCTTGTAAACAGGCTATGCTTTGAGAAGCTGTTCACAAGTCCATTTTGTTGGCATGTCCAAACTAGTGTAAAGTACTCAGCTTACATAAATGATGGTGCTGGTGTTGGTGGCTCATCCTCGAAAACTGATATGACACATTTCTCCATCTTCCTGAAGAAGCAGTCCAGTAAACTGGGTGCTGGCTTTCCTCTTTTTCACAGAGATGATGCTGTAGGAATGAACTGCATCATTGACAGCTGCAGATACTTTGGTGAAGGGCTTGATGGTGCTTTCTGTTGATATGGACAATTGATCTGGAACTGCTTTGGTGGTCATCCTCCTGTTTTTTCTGGCTTTCCAACTCCATTAGATTGAATGAGATATAGGAAGTCAAGGCAGGAAAGGATGCAGGGGAAAGCCCAATTTCTGGACCTTCCAAGATGGACTTGCGGACCAGTTAGTTTGTATTAGCAAAAGTTCTCAACGTGAAAGTTCTTAAATAGAGTCATAGCTGTACCTTAAAACCCTTTTCTGACAATGCTGGGGTTTTGTCTGGCTCAAACATCTGGACTCACACATGTAGAGTTCAAATCTAATTACTTCATTGCAATAGCAATGAAGAAATTTCTTCAGACTGGTTGCTCCAGCCTGGGAAAGACAAGATAAGCGTCAAAATATCAGCAAGGTCAGATCTTGCCCTTTACATTTATGTTACAGTCCCAAGCTAATCTCTCTCTTCAGTTTTCATCCCAACTTGGACAACTGTTCCCCCACAGTTTTTTTAAACTCCCATTTCTTATATTTTTGATATTTTTGCTTTTCTTCTGTCTTTTGCATGTGATTTTTAAATCTGTTTCATTCTTCCAGGTAACTAAATTCTCTACCAAAGTTGTTAATGCTTCATTACTTTCTAAAAAAATAAATTGTAATTAAGAGATAATTTATGACATATCATTAGCCACATTTGTAAACAGAGAGGTTTTTTTCAGTATCATATTGATTGGATTTGCGAAGCACTAGATTCCTATTTTAAACAAGAAATATTATATATATGGTTTGAGATAATTCACAAAGCTGGGACTGCACAGGGTTTCCCAAAAACATAGAATTATACTATTTACCAACTCTTCTTTGTCTTCCTTATATTCCCCTGGTATAACCCTTTGGTAGCCCTTTGCAAGGTTTCAGCCAAAGCTACCTCAGAGACCAGGTCAATTATATTTCTTATAGACTTGGGCTCCTATAAGGTCCCTTTAAGGTCCGCTGACCAATCCGGCACAGACTGTGCAAAATGTAAATCATCCTGTGCCAGCTTGCGTAGCCTAATTTCACTTGGCCTCAGATACTGAATAATTTTCTTTTTTCTGTTATTGAAAATCTGTCCTCTCAATTAGGAATACTCCTAAGACCTTTATAAAGTTTTTCTAGTAACACCATATTCTCGACCGCCACTTTTTCTCCTTTTTCCTCTCTTGCTCGCAGCTGCTTTTAACTCATTTTGTTTTAAGAGAGGTTGAATATTCGCACTTACTGGGTAAGTATGCTGCTAAAAGAAAGCAGCTAAAATATAGTTTCAGCAGAGAGGATTTCCAAAAACATATGAAATCTGTAAACTCCATTTGGACAAAAAAAAAAGGGGGTGTAAAAATAGTCCCAGAGGTCTCTTCAAAGTCTTGACAGCAGTCGTTAAATTCTAAACTGTTAGAGACCCAAACTTATATAAAGGGATGAAATGGCTGCTACATACTACTCCCATATCTCCTTCTCATGAAGACCTGGTTGTGCATTTGTGACAACCTCCTTTTTAGTCTTCTCAGTCTGATTATGGAATATCAGGATTCTGTTCTACACAAACCTTTGAAATGCTAAGGCACTACCAACCCTCTGGCCTTCCAGTAAAGGCTGAGCAACATTTTCATCACTACTGTTGGTAATCACCAAGTCCAGCATAATCCAAGTAACTGATTTCCCCAGTGTGCAACTCCCACAAAAGAAATTCTATGGGGGAGTGGATGCCTCTGCATACATGCACAAAACATACTGTACATACAAATAATAACTACATGAACTGCAGCTCTCCAGCTGATGCTAAAACAGTTTGCTATTAAAAAAAAAAGATCGTTACTGTAGCTCCTAAATTTGGGAGCTCAATAGGCTGAAGACATCAATTGAAGCCCCTAATTAAGATTATCTAATGTATTAGGTAGCTCATCCTTTAAATACACTTTGGGAGGAGTCCAAGGTAGAACTATGAGGGTCACCTGTAACTTGAGATAGCTTAATAGCTAATGTTTAACAATATAACCTCCTGTTGGTATCAAGGAGAGGCTACTACAAGGACAGAGGGAAGGATTCACCATGATCCAGGAGAAGCTGCGAGACATCCTGCTCAAAGATGGAATCAGTTCTCCTCTTGTACTTGCTGTTGCCTGTGGCTCGGTCACAATGGTTGTACTATGGAAATGGGTAATACGTAGAGAGATTCAGAGGAAAATGAAAGAAGCCCAACAATGGCGAAACCACAGCCTGGAGCAAATGGAAAAAGTTGCCTGGAAGCTTAAACAGAAGATAGCTTCTTCTGGGGTGGGTGCATTTGAATGTTATGAACGCCTTTTCTGAATGTAAACTGCTGCTTTCAGTAAGATTTTTAAACTGGTTTCTTGTCTGAATGATGAAATTTTGCTAATTGATGGACTTTCTTGTTTCACAGTGTGTGGTTCAATATCTGTGATACTGTATTTTGCATCTTTTCTTGAATTTTGTCATGTCACAATTTCTATGCTTTTATGGGAATTGGGAATCAATTAAGCCTTATGTATAGATCAGATGTGAGATCTTTTTTAAAAAGATCTATCTACTACTTTCTCCATGGGCAAGCCCTGATGTATCTATTGTGCACTTCTATTTAGTATGCTTTGAAGTAGCAATCTCCAGAACTTAGCATAAAAGCTATTTTTAATTTAAGTTCTTGCACTTCTAATAAAGTACAGTTATCTATAGCTAAGTATCTGAAACCTACATCTGATTTGTGTGTGTATGTATTGTCCAACTGAGTAGTTACAAATGTTTTTGTACAATATAAGGATGCATGTAGGGTAGATGGGCTGTTTAAATCATCATGAAAGCATTTCAAACAAAGAGGAACCAGCATCTCAAAAGCATTTAAATTAGAACAGAATGAATCTTGTCACTTTAGCCTCTCTCATACATACTCTGGAGCTGAGCACTACCTACCACTTATTATTTTGCTTCAAAGAACACAGTAAAAATATACTAGATTAGATTTTTATGTTATCACTTGAACATCACTCACTGGAAAGATCTTGTATCTTTTCTGGAGATTAGCCTAGGATGAGAGTCACTATAATATAATGGGCTGAGACAGGGGTCACATCAGCAATGGAAGAACATTGGGTGATTTTGGGCCAGTCATTTTGTCTCAAAGCAGCCTGTTTCACAAAATCCTTATTGTGCGGAAAATTGGAAATGGAAGTGCTATGTACCTTGAGCTCCTGGAAGAAAGGTGAAATATAGCCCTAAGAAATAAATAATTCAGTGATTTTCAAGAAGCTAGTAAATTTATTCTAGGTTTGATTAATTTTACTCATTGGTGAATTCAAAATAAATGGACTCTTAACCAAGGTTTCATGTTTATATCTATATTCTTATAAAGGAGTAACAATGCCTATATTGCCCCAGTCAAGGACTTCAAATCAGCCAAGCTAAGGAAACTATTGTGTTTGCTAATCTCTGGCTGGATTAAAACAAAAGCAGTTGTGCTTGCAAAGTATGTGAACACCAGAATCTATAAATGACTCTCTGTTGAGTCATCATGGCAGCTAAAGACAATGCTTCAATAGGCATACCCCACAATCAGCAACACTGTGGTGAAAAGCACAGATTGTATTACTTTGGTCTTTAAAGCCCAAATCCAAAAAGCAGAGTACCTAGAATTAGTAAACATATCTCATATTTTAAAACAGTGCTCTTGTTAAAGAATATGGAACTTTGTAATGCTGTTGAGATCTGGAGAGAGACGGAGGCTAAGACTGAAGAGTGAATTTAGGAAGAAAGTTTCAGTTAACATCCTAAGAATTCTCTTCTAAACTGCATTCAGTCATTTTGTATATAATCTATGGGTTTTAATTCTGTTCTTTGAGTTTATGTTCCTGATGTGCCATGAAAACTACAGCAGTAGCTTTTGTCCTGGCTGATGACATAAATGTAATGTTGTTCCTATGTTCTTCTCTCATGACATGGCTGTCTCTACTTGCAGAATCCTGAAGTCCAGACTGAATTTATCCTCTCTCTGACATTAACAGAGCTGGCAAAAAAACTAAGGGAGGAGACGCTTTCTCCAGAGAGTGTCCTGTATACCTATATAAAAAAGGTGAGTGCAACATGGCTTCCAATCTTCTTTACAGCAATTATACTGCGAGTACAGTTATAAATTTAGCTGTTACTTTAAAGTTACAGCCTGACTCCCTTCTTTCTATAATCTGTCTCATCAGCAAACCTATAACTTCAGTTTTTAAGCAAAAAGTCTGTTAGGAGTTTCTAGTCAATAATAAATATAATTATTATCTTTTCTCCGATCAAAGAAGTCAATTCAGCCACCTCAGCAAATGCCATCCTCTTCACCAACCATTCCTCCACTATGGATAATGCCAAATCTTACCATTTTTTCATTAGTTTTTTTTTCAATAGTTTTCATTAGTCATTACAGAACACTGTTATGTTCCCATGTTAGCACATGGGTAGACAGCCTTCCCAGAACACTTTTGCAATCCCCAGATATCCTGCATTTGGGAATATGGAGACGTTTTTGCATGGAGAGATGCAAAAGAGATCTTGGAGAGATCTTGAAAGTTGAAATTGGTGCCTTAAGTCAGAAATATAAGAAATGTGGTTCACTTTTTAAAAGTCAACACCCCCTTTCTCAAATTTGGCAGAGTTTTCCCATTAGTGAGTTTTAAGGGTGATCAAACCATCTTTTTTCAGCCCTTTTGGTCTTTCTCCAAAGCACCAAAATATTATGCAATCATTGGCCATGTTCAGTGGAGTCCCTAGAAAACTAATCCATCAAACAATCAACAGCTCCCATCAGCCACAAGAAAATGGTTTGTTTCCGTATTAATATATGCTTAAATGATTTACAGCAAGATATGGACTAAGCAGGTGATAGCTACCTAGCTTACTTTGACTGATCCAGGAGAGACAATAATCCATTTCAATGTTTGTAGACAGTCAGTGACTGTTGAACAAGATGGGCCAGACTTCTAAATTAATGCTATATGGCTAGTAACAGAATCTTGCAAGTCTGATGTGCTTTCCTCCTTCTTTATTTTATCTTTTTGAGACGTAGGGAGGGACTTGTCTGAGACATTTTCTCAAGTTATTTTCTTTGCCTGGGCTCAAGCGTTTCATATCTGACCATTGCCTTAGTAGCGGCTCTTCCTCCTGTCTTTGAAGGCCATTCCCTCTGCCCTCTACAATCAATTTCTAACTAAATTGAGAAGGTACATGTAATTCACAACAGGTATCACTCTTTTCAACTGATACTTTCAATCTACAAACACACACATCTATCCATCCTCTTTTTGTTTCTGTTCCCAAACACAAAGTTTGACTCCAGCTTACTTTGGTTTATTTAACAAATCGTGCATCTCCATCACTTCTCTTTTTTTCCTCCCTGACACTGACTTTTCCATGGGCCAGGCTCTTGAAGTAACCTGCGAGGTGAACTGTGTGACAGATTTTCTTCACGGATGTGAGGAACAGCTCCAGGACCTGAAGAAGCAAAAAGAGAAAGGCTTGTTGTACGGAGTTCCTGTCAGTATTAAGGAACACATTGGATACAAGGTGCACCTTCTTTTATCTTCTGAAGTACTTGCTACTGAAAAAGGAGTGTGTGGAGTCCTAGTGCTCTCTGAACTTGGTTGTTTTTTTGCAGATGTTTCATTACCAAACTAGGTAACACCAGCAAAAGAAATCTGTGTCAGAAGTATCAAGAAGGGGATGCTACTTAAGCTATTTCCGCATCTTCAGATAAAATACAGGGCATTTCTAGCTTCAGTCAGTTGCTGCAGAACTTAAGAGATGCTGAAGGCCGAAACTGAGTTTTCTGTTTCAATTCCCATGCGAACAGCACGGAAACAGCAGCCGTGTTATTCTTTTACAGGAAAAACAAAGGGTTTTGTGGTACTTTAAAAGCAAAACATTTTATTTTGATAAAAGCTTCAGTTGATGTTAAACCTCGTCATCACATAAGTTTCATTCTGAATAAGAATGAAATATAACACACACAATATTTGATTGCCCATGGCAGTGCAAAAATGTCAGAGACATATGTTTTCTAGGATGTAAATTCCACAGTTCTTCCTCCCACCCTTCTCACTTCACCAGCCTGAATTCTTACACAAAGAGGAGGCATTGGAGGTGTGCTGCAACAACGGCTAGCATGCCGTTTGTTCTCCTGTGTATATATGGGATCCTTCTTGAAGTAGCCACATGCACATATATGGCATCATATGTATCTAAGGCAAGCAGCTGGTCACGGACCTTGAAAGATGTCTCAGAGATCTGAGTTCTGGTAGGCAGAATATTCTGAAAGGCAGTAGGCTGTTTTAATGAGCAATTTATGACTAGTGACAAATCACTTGCCACTTTATAAAAGTGCAACTCTCTTCACAGTGCAACCTTCTGTCTACAGCAGAGATGTCACATAGTATGAGAATCTAGTTATTCGATGAGAACTGTCTCCTTAGAAAGGGCCTTTAGAAAATATCATTTTTTTCCATGTATGATGCTTTTGTGCAGTTCTTTCTCTTCAGCTTAACTGCATTTGCATCAGGAGGAAATAGATGGTGTAGGCTTTTGTGTTATGATCAACAAGGCTTGTTCCTGGGCAAGTCCTTATAACTTGAGGCGCAGTAATGTTATGTCAACCAAGTTGCATTTTCTCTCCCAAAGGGACACATCTCTACGTGTGGCTTGGTGCAGTATCTTGGCAAAGTAGAGGCTGATGACAGTGTAATCGTCAAGGTTTTGAAGAAACAAGGAGCAGTTCCATTTGTGAAAACTAATCTTCCTCAGAGCATGATAAAGTATTTTTTCTCTATTTTAGAAATGGCTATTTCTTGCTTTCTTGACTGATAGTAACTTGAGAATCTGGGATGGTGGATTAATGGAAAAAAGACTAAGGGAGTATGAAAGATTGATTGGCAGAAAATTTAAAACAAATAAGAAAAATATTTCTGCTTGTATAATTAACATAAGGAAGTTATCGCTGGGAGATGAAGTGGCAAATAAGACTTTTCTTAATAGCGGGGATGAGTTTTGATGCTATAAAAAAAGGAAAAAGACACATCAATTTATAAGAGTATATTTGCACCAGAAACAAGGAGGCTGCAAGTTAGCAATGCTACATTATTATTTTGAGGGAGCATTTAAAATATTACTCCCGATTTGCAGCAAATAAGACATTTGATTACATCAAGATTTTACCACCTTACTTTGAAGCATGGATCAAGCCTGGATATTGTCTACAATGGCTAAAAGAAATGTCTATGGTCTTAAGTATTGCTTAATTAATAAGGTATTGATTTAAATATTGGATGCTGGGGACAAATGTGGCACAGTTCTCTTTGTCACAGCATTCTTGAAAAAAACCACAAATACCTTCAGAGATTATTGAACTGTGCTATTTCCTCTTTTTCACCAAGGCAGTTGGGATAGTTTGCTATTCTGTATTAGCTGTCCCTTCCTCAACTGTAAATTCCATAATCCCCAGTCACTATTTTTCCTGATAATTTTGGAGCTTGCAGTCTCAAAATATTTGAACGGTTCCAGATTCCAATTTTGGCATTATATTCTATTGTTTTTCTCACTTACTGGTTTTCCAGTGCTATCTGCCAGTTAGTGCTTGATCCTATAGTTCCTTCTCATCCATCCATATCTCTCTTTTTGGACTAAAGCCCAATGCTGATAAAACAAAAGTTTAATTGCTATTCCACTTTCTGTTTTGCTCAGCTACGATTGCAGTAACTTAATCTTTGGCCAAACAAGAAATCCCTTGAACCACAAGAAAAGTCCGGGTGGGTCCTCTGGAGGGGAAGGAGCACTTATTGCAGGAGGTGGATCTGTCTTGGGCTTTGGGACAGATGTTGCTGGAAGCATTCGCCTGCCATCCAGCTTCTGTGGGCTTTGTGGGCTCAAACCAACGGGCTCTCGGTTAAGGTAGGTTCTAAGTTCTTCTCTGGATGGATAACTATCCAAATTTATGAATGCTAATGCTAATTGGGTTATACATTTACAGGCACTCTTAGGAAGGTTCCATTTTAGTAGGAACGCATTCACCAACTGATTTTCTGTTATAAATATTCTGGTGTTCATTTCCTCTAGTAAGGGATGCTTTATTATAATTCTCCTTATGAACATATTTGTTTTTTTTATTATTACCTGAAATTCAGCAACTTTCTTGAGTCTTCTTTTTGAATGCGTATGTAGGATGTACAATCACATTGCTGTTCCTTTTTTAACTTGTTGATAGCTAACGCTTTATTTTTTTATCTTATTTATTTTCCAGCACTCTGGGTCTTACTAGTCCAATTGCAGGCATGAAATCAGGTGAGTAGTAAGAGTGCGATTTTTGTTGTTGTTATTGTTGTTGTGGAGGCTTTGAATCACTCTTGACTCCTAGCAATTGCCTAGACAAGTGCATGCAGTTTTCTTGGTCTCATTTTTGAATTCATTTGCCATTGCCTTCTTCCCAGAAAGAGTGACTGGCCCAAAGTCACTCAACAGATCTCTGTGCTTAAGATGGGACTAGAACTTTCCATGTTTCTAGCCTAATGCATTTAACCACTATATAAATTGCTCTCAGTCATCCAAAAATTGAATTATTTAGATATATATAAATGACTTTTTTATTTCAGCTGGTGTATATGCAAATATCTGCACAATTGTGTGGTATTCTTATACAATGCTATAATATTATAACCTCTGTGTAGTATGTGAACACTTATTAATTGCAAGTTATATAAAAGAGGTGAGTTTTCAAAGGCCTTTGAAGAGTCTTATTGGAGTTAATCTGTAGGGTTTAGGGTGCTCTCTGAGCTTGGATGTATTTTTGCAGATGTTTCATGACTAAACTAGCACTGATGATGCCACCTAGTTTGGTAATGAAACAACAACAAGAAAACAACAAAACTAAGAGAGCACCAGTAACCCTACAGATTAACAGTTCAGTCCTGAGCTACAAATATTCTCTTCTATTGGAATTAATCTGCTATATCTACAAAGTGAGCAAACAATATTGATTATAAATGATTGGACAATTTTATAGGGGAAACAGTTGATCCTATAAATAACCTTTACCTAAATTTTTAGGACATTAGTGGCCAAAATCAACTGTCTGAATTATGTACAGACAGACAATGATAATCAAAGCAACTGGTACAAAAACAGACAGAAAGTATTATAGTTTTGCAGCAAACACTCAGTGGCTACAATCTGTACCGCTGAACAGTTCTGTGTCTTCTTTAAAATAGCTTCACATATATACTGTAACACATTACTGTACAGATAGCCTTGGTTTACAACCACTCATTCAATGACTGTTCAAAGTTATGATGATGCTGAACAAGGGGGGCTTACAATTGGACCTTGGAGTTCTGACTGTTGCAATGTTCCTGTGGTCATGTGATTGCTTGGTGCATGACATTGCAGCAAGCTTTGATCACGTGATCATGATTTCTGACGTTCCTTGCTGGCTTCCCACAAACAAATTACATCTGCAAGTTGCTCTTGCTCCTGCTGCTAGTATATAAACATTTGAGGCTAGATAAGATTGTGTTGACATATAGTCAGAATAAGCGTTTGTCAAATTTGGCAACAAAGTTGTATGGACTGGTTGAAGGAGGTTGAATTCCACACATTCTTAAAGTTGTCAAGTCTGAAAAACATTGCACTTCTTCTTCTTCTTTTTTGGCTACTCCCGTCAGGGGTTGCCACAGCGAATCTTCCATTTACATCATCCTCAGTCTTCAGCATCCTTCTCAGTCACACCGACCTCCTGCATGTCCTCTCTCACAGCATCCATGTACCTCCTCCTAGGCCTTCCTCTTTTCTGTCTGTCTGGTAGCTTCATCCTCAACAATCTCTT
>JANHZU010001621.1:111552-135522 GCA_032468055.1 Acrochordus granulatus
TTGATGTTCTGGTCCACAGCATTAATATGCCCTGTGAAAGCTTCAACTTCCTGGATTTTGATCTTCACCCAGGTGTCCCAGGTGCTACTTTTTTATGCTTATATAGTATGCAAATTATGGAATCAGCCTTAAGTGAATTTCTAACTTCTTAATGCTTCTTAACATAAAGTTCTTTTTTAACTTAGGATAATATGTTAATGCAGGACAAGTTCAAAAGTATATGGTGCTTCCAGGCCACTTTGACTAATGGCGCCACTTCCCATCAATGCAAAGATTTGTATTTTTAAATTTATTTGGAAAGAGGGGCAGTATTGGTGACTTTTAAGCTTTGGCACTCTAGACCAGTGCCTACTCAGTCCATGGATCTATTATATAAAAGGTGTGGTGGAATCTCCAGCTAGATTGGAGGGAGGTGTGAAGAGAGGGATGAGCAGCACAGACCTGACATCTCCCAGAATCTCTAAAGCTTCATCTGACCATTCTCACGGGAAAGTAGTCAGTCTGGCAAGATTCTTGTAATATACTGTAGGTCATGAACAAAATAGCTTCTGCCTAAGACTTTCCATGAGTGGTTTTGGCTGCTTGCATCTGACAGAGATTTGTATTTCAGATAAGTCTACTCTATCACTCATACTATTTGCAAAAGAACTGCCTGCTGTAAGAGAAATGGACATATATCTGCAGTTAAGAAGCGGAGATTAATGGAGAAGATTATTCCAAAGGTTCTGGAGTAGTGGAGCTGAAAGATTTGAATAAAAGGCAGAGATGCAAGGAAAACCTAGAATAAAATATTTGTACTCAAGTCAGGAGAAGCTACATACTATGTAAGAATTTTCAGAAGACTTCTCACAAAGACAGCTAAAGACACTAAATTGATGACAGCCTGAAAACAGTCACCAGAGGAAAGCATGAGTGGTAGAGAAACAGAACTGAGGCAAATAGAACAGAAGAAAATTTTGAACAGAACCTAGCAACAAGACATTAAAGTACTATCTAACAGAATAAAGTAAATAAAGACTGGAGGGCTTAGATTGTGGGCTAGAAAGGTAAGAGCCATAGGAACAAAATCAAGACTGTTATTCAGTAAAAACAAGACCTGGAGCTAACTGTGGCTCAGATCATAAGCTTCTTATTGCAAAATTAGACTGAAATTGAAGAGTATAGGGAAAACCACTATGATCTCAATTATATCCTGATGAATATATCTTTATGAATATACAATAAAGGTGAGGAACAGATTTAAGCGATTAGATCTGGCAGACAGAGTACCTGAAAAACTATGGATGGAGGTGCATAACATTGTACAAGAAGTATCTACTAAAACCATTCCAAAGAAACAGAAATGCAAGAAAGCAAAGTGGCTGTCTGATGAGGCTTTACAAATAGCTGAGAAAAGAAGAAAAGCGAAAGGCAAGGGAGAAAGGGAAAGATATACCAAACTGAATGCAAATTTTCAGAGAATAGCAAGGGGGGATAAGGCAACCTTCTTAAATAAATAATGCAAAGAAATAGAGGAAAACAATAGACTGGGAAAAACTAAATATCTCTTCAAGAAAATCGGAGATATCAAGAGAATGTTTTGTGCAAACATGAACATGATAAAGGACAAAAATGGTAGGGACTTAACAGAAGCAGAAGAGATTAAGAAGAGATGGTAAGAATACACAGAAGACCTATACATATTAAATGTCGAGTGTGAAGTCAAGTGGGCCTTAGGAAACATTACTAACAACAAAGTTAGTGGAGATGATGATATTCCAGCTGAACTATTGAAAATCCTAAAAGATGCTTCTACTAAAGTGCTGCACTCAATATGCCATCAAATGCCACCAAAAGTGGCCACAGGATTGGAAAAGCTCAGTTTATGTTCTAATCCTAAAGAAGGGTGATGCCAAGGACAGTAGCAAGTTTATGCTAAAAACACTATAAGCTAGGCTTCAGCAATATGTGAATTGAGAACTACCAGATGTACAAGCTAGATTTCAAAGAGGCAGAAGAACTAGAGATCAAATTGCCAACATTTGCTGAATCATGGAAAAAGCAAGGCATTTCAGAAAAACATCTACTTCTGCTTCATTAGCTACACTAAAGCCTTTGATTGTGTGGGATCACAACAAACTCTGGCAAATTCTTAAAAGATGGGAGTACCAGACCACCTTACTTGTCTCCTGAAAAACCTATATGCGGGTCAAGTAGCAACAGTTAGAACCAGACATGGAATAACAGATTGGTTCAAAATTGGAAAATGAGTACAATAAGGCTGCATATTGTCACCCTGCCTATTTAACTTATATACAGAGTACATCATGCAAAATGCTGGGCTCGATGAATCACAAACCAGAATTAAGATTACCAGGAGAAATATCAACAACCTCAGATATGCAGATGATACCACTCTAATAGCAGAAAGTGAAGAGGAACTAAAAAACCTCTTGATGAGGGTGAAAGAGGACAGCGCAAAAGCTGGCTTGAAACTCAACATTTAAAAAACTAAGATCATGTCCTATCACTTCCTGGCAATAGAAGGAGAAGAAATGGAAGTGATGACAGATTTTACCTTCTTGGGCTCCAAGATCACCACAGATGGTGACTGCAACCATGAAATTAAAAGACTCTTGCTCCTTGGCAGGAAAGCGATGGCAAACCTAGACAGCATATTAAAAAGTAGAGACATCACCTTGCCAACAAAAGCCCGTTTAGTCAAAGGTATGGTTTTCCCAGTAGTAATGTATGGCTGTGAGAGTTTGGTGCCAAAGAATTGATGTCTTTGAATTGTGGTGCTGGAAAAGATTCTTGAGAGTCCCTTGGATTGCAAGGAGATCAAACCAATCAATCCTACAGGAAATCAACCTGGCTGTTCATTGGAAGGACAGATACTGAAGCTGAAGCTCAAATATTTTGGCCGCTTAATGCAACGAGGGGACTTACTGGAAAACACTGTGATGCTGGGAACGACTGAAGACAAAAGGAGAAGGGGATGGCAGAAGATGAGATGGTTAGCTAGCATAGTAAATGTTTGGGCATGGATTTGGACGGACTCTGGGAGGCAGTGTAGGACAGGGACGCATGGCATGCTGCAGTCCATGGGGTCGTAAAGAGTCAGACACGACTGCGTGACTGAACAACAACCACCTCAGTGCCTGCCTCCCCATGTTTCCTGCCAGTTGGCTAGTTCACAAAAATGGATCATTAGTAACAATATACAAGTTAGTAAAGCAAGTACTAACATCCAGAATCTGACAACAGTGACCTAGTCTCAAGTGTAACTTCTGGTTGTTAGTTCTCCTGTGCTATACTAACTGGAACTGTGATCTTCTATAAGCATCCCCCCAAAAACAAAATAGGACTACAAACAGGACCTATGATGAACATGTTAAAATGGAATTTCATTGAGCTGGTCATCCCTTTATCTGCTTAATAACCAGAGATTTCTGTTCAGCAATGTTTCTGATCAGTGAGTGGATGTTAAGAGTTAGTATAATAATGTGAATATAAAATTATTCACACAGTACATAAACAATTAATTTGGTTTAATTCTTTTGATTTTCCTCATCACCCTCTTCCCTTCAAATTCAGATTGCTCCATTGCCTTAAAAATACTCTGTATTTCCTGTATACTATTAACAGGATTTTTCTAACTTCTGAATTATTTTTGAGTTGCTCAGAACTAGGTCTGCTGCTCTAATAGATTTTCCACTAATACCACTTCCAGCATAAAAATGAAGCTGGCACAAACTTGAAAACAAACCTCATTTTCCCTGTTCTCTTCCTCCATTGCTTTGTGTTCTTCAGACTCTTTGAATTAGACTAACAAGAAAGCTGAAGCAATTCTACAGCTACACTGCAGGAAACCAGTACAATTCACTTAACTTCACTTACATGGAGGCCTAGGGAGTTCATATCAAACATTTCAACATGAATAGGAAACCACAGTTCAGGGAGTGTCTCACAGCTGGCTGCCAGCTGCCAGCAAACCAGACTTCAAAGAACAATTGCCTTCTCTCTCACTCTACATAGCCCTCAGCAACCCCTTTTTGCAAAAGAAAAAAAGCACCAAAAGCCTAAGGCAGGCAACCAATGCCAACACTAAATCTCCTTCTGCTTTTCTTTTTTTCTATTTTCTAAATTCCATAACCACCAGCTTCAAAGCTTTAAATCAATATCCTTTATTCTATCTCTATTCAAAGAAGAATTCTTTTCTTTAAACCAAGCTAAGCTTCAAAATATCCAAATGCAAATCATAACAACTTTTAAAATTTATCAGAGATACAACTGAGACCCTCCCTTTTTCTGATCAGAGTGAAGGAGTACCTTTGCCAGCAGGGGAAAGATGGTGGGGCAGGGGCTAAGCATGATCAATTGTTCTATTGATAAATAGCAAACCCTTAATTTTTTTTAATTTTTACAATCAGTTGCAGAGATTATTACTTGCCAATAAACATAGGTCAGGTATGCAGTTGTTAAATGTATATTCTCATTAATCCGGGTCATGTTTTATAGCAAAATTTAAAACAATGCAAAATTTTTCAAAAGGTAACTGGACTTTTATCATTTGATATAATCGGAAAATGTTTCATCTCCTATCCAGGAGACTTTTTCAATTCCATGTTGAAGGAAAGATGTGGCAGGAATATATATGTTACTCACATGGCAGGATACAGGACACACACTAGAAAAATTTTTGCCAGGAGCAGTATCTGCCACAACCAACCTGATATGAATGCAGTCCCAATCTCTCCCCCAGCCCTTCTGTGCAGACACCCATGTCTGCCAATTGTGTTTGAAAAGTGTCATCCCCTTAAGTCACAAACATCAGATTCATTGTTTAAATGTTTTAGGTTGCATTCATTTAATAAACAAGCTTAGTTCTAAGCAATTGTTAGATGATTGATGTAATACTAGTTATCTTTGAGAAACAAACCCTTTATATTTGCAAGTCCATCCCAGACTTTAAAATTTGATTATTACAGCTTTTATAGAATTTTAAATCTAGAATATTTTAAATCCTTTTACTCTAGAAGCTGAAGAAAATATATTTTGTTATTTATATTATAGCAATACTTAAGCAATATTTAAAATCACAACTCACTGATACCATTCAGTACTGTTTTTCATCTTTATTTAATTAATTTACTGAAAAGAGTTATATGACTGTCAGTGGTAGAGTCATTTAGATGAGATGGGCAGTGTAAAAATGTAATGAGTGAATGAAATTTGAGCAAAATTGTAACTATGGACATAAGTACACAACAAAATAAGCAAACAGAATAAACAGTTGAAATCAAAGCAATAAATAGGTGATGGGGAACAAAAATATGCCCTACAACCCTCCTGTCAGAAATTGAAATTATCCTGGGGCCAATGCTTGAAGAAAGAACCATGTTTTTAATGCTTTCTTGAAAGCCAACAGAGTCTGGCCAACCGTATAAGAAAGGACAAGTGGGAAGAGATCAGTCTAGATGCAACAATAGACATCATACTTCCTAGGTCTTGTTGGATTATATTGCTTCAAAGAAGGTATCCAAAGCATGATAATCCTATTACAAATTATTATAACTAGGGTGAGAATTTCTATGACCTAAAAAAGTAAAACATATGCAAGCATTTATGACCTTAAAATTGTTTAAATATGACCAATTAAACCAAAAATATGACTTTTACAGCAAAAATAAGATTTTAATTTTTCTGAAATTAGCATCCAATTTTTAAAAATCTGTGCTTACACACATACACACACACTAAAAGGTTATTCTTCTTATTTCCAGTGCAGAAGTGCTAGTATTGAAGGAATCAAATGAAGATTTTGAGAGTAAAACGGTCATCCCAGGATTAGTTTTCATTAACAGCAGAATTGCATTGGATGACCACGTGCATCCTGAGGTTATCATATTCAAAAACCTTTCTGTTGTCCACCAGTATGTTCTTGTATCTGGAGAAACTCCAATATCACAAAGGGTTATAGGACCAAATCAGAAAGAAGCAAACGCATCTAGAGAAAATTCTGGCTCAAAGTCTTCAAATTTTACTTTAAGTCCATTTAGAACGTTACTTAATTTGCAAAGTGTTGAATAACCCAGATTAGACTGCATCACTCTTTGCAGTTTATTACTAATTTTTTCAGCCATTTTCCCTTTGTTTGCTTTAAATCATTCTCAGTTTGTTTTACAATGTTCAGTGCATCACTAAGTTCCATTCCTACAGTTTCAAGGCAGGTGATTGCTCTTGATAATCCAATGAAGTTAGATCCTACATATGCTAAGTTTCCAGCCAACGTTTCAAAAAAGGAATCTTGCACAATCTTGATTCACAAAGTCAAATTTTTTAACTATCTGCTGCAAGGAAGCATAATTTGTGAAATAATACATAGCTGTATCCAGCCAAGTCCCCAAACTTGTAACAACAGGTTGGGAAGGGACGGCCAAAGTAGAAGCAATTTCTTTGAACTTCTGTATTCAAAGTGGGGTTTTAATGAACATTTTTTCCCATTTAAAATTATCTTCAAGATAGTTGCTTCATCTCTCTTCAGCTGCCCTGTGTAAACCATGTGCTAGGCATGTGATATGGAGTATTTTTGGATAAAGAAGTTTAAGTCCCTTGGCTGCCTTAGTTGTGTATGGAGAAACATCTGTTACAAAGAGAAGGATATTTCCCCTTTCTATACCATCCGGCCAGAGTAGTTTCACAGAATCATCAAAAAGCATAGCAATGCTGTCATTGTTTATTTTTTGTAGAGTTTTACATGTTAGAAGAAATACTTCACCAGCTTGTCACATTTCAGAGTGCTAATAATAACACTGGCTATATTTCTTCCATTTATATCACTTGTTTCATCTATTGAAACCCATATATTATTGTTGTCAACGGCAGATCTTATCTTTCCGAATGCATCTTCATAGCAGGCAGAGATGTAATTTTTCCTTAGAGTTGATTCATTTGGAATCGGGTGGCTGGTGTACTTCTCCAAAAAATGTTTGAGGCTACCAATCTCCTTAAGGGAATATTTGAAGTAATCATAATTGTACAGAGATCCTTGCAAAATTCTGCCTGGGTATTTGATGAACCTGCAGTTGAAGAAGAAGCTCTCTTGAAAAGGAGATGTTGCCTGTTCTCAGTGAAAGTAAACCTTGCTAAACAACTCTTGTGTTTCGCAGTGTCACAGTGTTGTTGAATATTAAAACGCTTTTGGGCTGATACCTTAACTTCACACAAGTTACAGAACAAAATATCACCATCGCTACTGAAAATTTGCTCCCCAAATTCTTGAACAAGACATCATAATTTCACACCCACTGCACATCAACTTTTAGGCATGTTGAAATCAGATTGCAGCTCTCATGTGACTCCACCACCTTGAACATACACACACCTGAGTTGGAGAACAAATAAAAGAAAAGAAAAAAAAATAGGCAACTTCTCACTGTTTTTTCCAGACCTGGCCAGGGGGAAGCCTCTGCCTGAAGTCATTTTAAAAAAGATTGCTCTCTCTCTCTTATACAACACACACACATACAAACACACAGAGCCCTGAATTGGGGAACAAATAAGAAAACATAAACACAAGCAAATTCTCACTTTTTTTCAGGCCTAATCCAGGGAGAAACTTTGTTCTTACATCTCTCTCTCTCTCTCTCTCATACACACACACAACCCTCCCTGGGTTAATAAGAAAAAGAAAAAAGAAGCAGGCAAATTCTCATTTTCGTTGCTGGACCTAACTTGCTGGCTTATCAGGAGGGTTGCCAATGACCAAAATATGAGAAAAATATGGTGTTTGTTACAAAACTAAGCAGAATATGACATAATACCTTTAAAAAGTCAAAATACGACTTTTCAGGCAAAATAAAAAGCATCTAATTCTCACCAGATTACTCTAAAACTTGTTTTAACTTACTTATAAATTCAGTAAAGGTTCCAGAAAAAATATGACATGCCATGGAAATCCTCATCCTACCAATTATTACATCATTGTTTCTAGCACATTTATACTGTATATTGCGTTCGTGAATTCAGAGAGCAAACATTTAAACATTAAACTTTAAATCTCAGAGTTTAAAAATTTGTAACAGAATTACCAGACGATTAAGAATAGATCTGATTTTAATTTTCCCCCTCAGTGTTAGGAAATGTATAACAAGACTTGCTTTAATCTTGCCCCAAAGCACTGCTGACCTAAAATGTGGTGACTTCACCATGGACTAGTCTAGCTGGAGACAAAAAGATCTAGTTGTCAAGTGGAAAACACAAATCCAGGCTAAAGCCTAGTGTTAACTTGCTCTTCCTATAGAACTCCTGGTCCAGATTTCAATGACTGGAGAAGAGGGGTGGTAAAGGGGACCACACAAGGTCTTGCGCGTGGCCACAAGAACCTTTCCTGGATGATCTGAAGGATGTTGATTGATTTACTTTAGTCCTACCCTTTTCAGCTGCTACATCATATACCAATTTGTATAATGTCCTGAACTTCCCTGCTGGGGTCGTGCCAGTCACCCATGTCACCCAGATCGATGAAGAAGAGCTGAAACAGTACCAAGGTCATTATGGTGACCCCTGGGATAAACGGCTGAAAGAGGTCTGTATGGCAGCAGACAGACCTGAGCTGTCTTCCTGAACAGATCCCCTTTACAAGCTCATGATGCAGCTGCCTCTTCCTTTCCTGACTGTCTCTCTACCTGTACTGTAGGCTGTCAAGGATGCTATGGATCTTCCTGTAGCTGTCCAGTGTGTGGCCTTGGCTTGGCAGGAGGAGCTCTGCCTTCGGTTCATGAAGGAAGTGGAGACTCTCACCTGTAAGAAGAGACTGAAAGCATAATCACTTGCACAGGCTCATGCTTTCTTTTCAGACAGGACAGTCTCACGGCCGGAAAAATGGAAACTAATAATGTAAGATGGCACAAGCAGGATTGGAACTTGTTACAATTTCTTTGTAAAGTATAGTGAAAAGCTATTTACAGTAGACCTTATTTCAGCACATGGCGGAACTTGGCTGACCTTATTTAAGCTTAGAAGCTGAGTGGAGCGAGACCTGGCTAATGTTTGGATGAGACTTGTGTAAATCAGCTGTTTTCTGGAAGAAGGCATGACAAATCATTTCCATAATGTTGCCAAGAAAATTACATGCATGCATTCATAAGCTCATTAAGAACTAAACTTTATTATTTTTAAATACAACTCACCTGAAGAGTCCAAAAGAAGCATATCAAAGAAAAACTACTTATAAGTAGGGCTTAGTTCTCACAAACAGCATGTTAGGTGACAAGTTTGTATCCTGATGACCCTATTTTTAATAATTGTTGGGTGCTCATTTGTTTTCTAATATCCCCCCTTTCAGCTGCAAATGCTTACCACTCCTTTTACATCAAATTTTACATACTGTTATATCAACTAAATAAGGCTGATAGGATTATGTGATGTTTGTGGTCATGTGGTCTTTCCAAAAAGTTCTGAAGAAGAGAAACTATCTATTTCTGTAGAAAATGTAGTGCTGCTATAAGTGTGCAAGGCTTTTTAAAGATTAACTGATATTGGGAGAGATCCATCAGATACTTCGTACATTGTTTAAAAATAAATATGCTCCTGACTTATCTCTATTTCGAAGAAATGTTTTAAACTGCTGGACCACAACACTGTGAAAGTGAGTTAAAGAATGAAACCAAGCAAAATTGTTATTGGTAGTTGGCATCCTGTGAGAGATTTTAAAGAAATGAGACAGAAATCTCTACCTTACAGTATCAGATCTCCTTTTTTTCCTCCTTTGTCTTTTTTAGCATTTGGTTTTTGGCTTTTACCCAGGTGAAAATCGGAGGCAAGATTATACCAAAGCAGAATGGGTAGAGCTTATAATATGCACAACCTTGCCCAATCTGGCACCCTCCACCCACCCTTCATGGACCACAACCTGGGAATTGCACTTCCAACATGCTTAGGAGGTGGCAGAATTGGAGAAGGTTGCATCGACATAGCGACTGCTTCCACTGCTAATAATAACAGCAATACAATTTAGGATTTAAAAAACCCCACACAATGTATGCTGGCAATGTGTTGTCACCATTGTTTAGTTGACTGAATCTGTACGTATTGAGGGGAGTTATTAACAGGTTTTTTGTGAATTAAAACTTGGGGCAAAATCTGAAGCTTTGTATTTCAGGGCTATGGAAAAATGAGCAAAACCATTCTGTATAGTATGTGTTTTAAAAATGGGTTTGCCTGTCTTTCACTTCGTTCATTGGGATTATTTCTGTCAAGTTTAAAGAGGCATCGAAAAGAACCCTACTAGAATCCATGGACCTCTGGCCAGAGGTCAGCAGAAAAACCAAGAGAAACCTGAGAGCCGGTGAGATGGGATGATGTGCATTTTCTGGAAGTGGTTTGCCACTCAGCTCGCTGAGAAGCAGAAGTGATACACTTCTCTTCTTCCAGTGATCCTCTTAGCTGGGCATGACTTTCTGTACATGCACAGAGCCTTGCTTCCCTCAGCCAGGTGATGCAGTCATGCCACTGTTTCCCAGCACTTTGAAGGAATGTTTTGCATGGAACAAAGTCAAGTACATTCATTTTTTAGTGCCAAGTGTTCTCACTGCTACAGAAGAGTAGCTTATGATGAAAAATGACCACAGTGGGTAGGTACTGTATAATTATTCTCCCCAGGGAGGGAGCACTTCCCCCAATAATAAGACATATCAGCCTCTGAACAGCAATTTAATGCAGACTAAACAAAATGCATTACAGGTTTGTAAGAGGCATCTTTAAAACCTTCAAAACAATCGGGGTTTTCTGCTTGACATTCTGAACTTTCTGCTTTTTCATGTAATTTTTTAAGGAAAACTTTGGTTCTGTACATTTGCTCCTTTGGTGGATGGTCACAGATCACAGTATTTTTCAAAGTTCCCAAGATCAAGGAATCTTCTAACCTGGGAAAGAGTTTTAACTATGTTGGAACCTGTGGTATTCCCTCAACCATTCATAGATGGAAGTGAATTACATTTCGCGTGAGGCTTGAGACATTTAAGGGAAGGAGAAGAACTTAGGAGTGGGAGATTGAAAGCAACAAGGGCAGAAAGATGGAAAACAGCTTATGAAATGTGACCTCAGATTCAAGGGTGGGGAAAGGAATGTAGGCAAGTGGTGGTATTCTTCTCACTGGGGATTAATGAATCTACAACATGATGAAATATGGTTGACCAGGAATATGGGCAGCAAATCCTTTTCTTATCCATATAAAGCTATTTTCCTAAATAGATCCTTTTGCTTATTTGTGGTTTCACAGTTCCTGAACATTATCCCACCTCCCTTTTTATTTTGTGAATAAACACCAGAAATTGACATTTTCAAATCTGAGATTTAGAAGAAAAAAGTTTTCTTTCAACTATTGACTTAGGAGCAGAAAATGCCAATGGACAATTTTTTTTCTTCAGCAATTGGTAGCAAACACTATAATGCAGAACCATTAGGAATTATGAGCCTAATTATATTTTTTTCCTGTGGGAAAATGTCATAACTCTACGACAAACAGCAACAATAAGTGTATAAGTAGGCAATAAGACTATTGCATAATAAGTAGGCATATAGTAGTTTTATTGCATAATAAGTATTATTATTATTATTATTATTGCATAATAAGTAGGCAATAAGACTATAAGCAGCCACATAGAATAGACCTTCTCCATAATGATTTATCCCTAACCTGGTCTTTTAGGTCTTCCAATAGGGCAACCATTTTCTGAAATGACATGGATAGAAAAGTAAAAATATCGACAGCTTATTGTCTTTAAACATGAATGCTACAGAATTAATGTTAAAAAAAAGCAAGTGCTTCTTATGTCATTTCATTTACTTTCGGATTCATTGGCCAGAACACTCAAAATAAGAATAGTCCTGCTCAGAGAAAAATTACTTAAATCTTTTCAAAAAATAACATGCCAAAGGTCATTTTGACCCTTTTTGTTCCCATTAGCCCTTTTTCTCACAATGGAAATGATTTTTGAAGTTTAGTTTCAAAACTTAGTTTCTGCCTGTTCCTGCCAGAATTTTTCAAACCTGTTTGGTGACATTTCTTCAGTTTGTTTCATTCTATCTTTGCTCGCATTTAAAAATGTAAATGATGAAAAAATGTTGGAATATTTTGGTCAATAAAGCTGTAGCCTGTAAAACTGGCTTGACCAAGGAAGAGCTGGTTCTGAAGGCAAGAATTTCATTTCTGGTTTTCTTAACATTTGTAATCAGGCAGGCAGGTCAACTATTTAAGTTTTTTGGAATGCATATATACTGTATATATAGCTCGTTATTCATCTGTCCAAAAAATAAAAAGGCACAGCCTTGCACAGCTTCAGAAGAAAAGAAGCACATTTAGTAAAAAGAAAAAAGTTTACCATATTACAGATCTGTGACCAAAGGTAAATCTAAACTATGAATCTCTTATGGAAAAAAGCTATGCATATTCAAAAGGATTTATGTTTGATGTATTGCCTCTGACTTTTGATGAGACTGCACATTTGCTGAAATGTGGGTCATGCAGAAGGGGTCAAAAAAGTCACGTGCCCTTTAGCATGTCCTAAAAAGAAGTGAGGTTTTGATCACATGGATGTGATTGAGTGGTACTGAGTTTTTTTTTAAAAACTCTCCCTTGTGTATGCTTTTGCTGCAATGGCTTCAAAGTAGACATAATGCAACAAACAGAAATATAAACTCTTCTTTCTTCATATCCTGTTATTCCTCCTTGAAAAGAAAGAAATTTGAAATCCTTGTTTCAGCCTTCTCAAGACATCACTTTTTTTTCTTCATTTGCCTTTCTTTAAAAAAGAAAAGAAGGGAAAAAAAGCTAAGCTAGTATGGAACTGACCGTGCAGTCTTTCATATGCTTATTCAGAAGTCCCACTGACTTCACTTGGGGTTATTTCTAGCAAGTAGTAATTCCTTTCTTTTTTAAAGAAGGACATTGCAACCTGACATATGGAGAAGGTCTCAAAGAAATAAACCTCTCCTTTTTCCAGTGATAGAGCGAGCAGTAGATGAAATCATGAAGGAAGGCTGAAGACATGACGATTGGAGTGGGAATGAGGGGTGGCAAAAATGAAACTTGGATTTGGATGAAATGGGTTGGGATTAAAAACCACAAGTAACGCTGGCTCTTTCCAGGCTCCTGCAGGGGCAAACGAGATGAGAGACAACGAGCATTTGCAACAAAGAAAAGACTGCAAAATATTCCAATAGCCGATCATCCTGACAACTGCAGGAAAAAGTGTGACCCTCAAACAGCCAACATGAGTTTCTTTTTCTGAACACAGCTTGTACGTTCCAAATTAGAAATATGCACATGCCATCCCATAGAAAACAAGTCCCTGTGTGCAGTGCGGTAGTCTATGCAGAACGAGCACCAAAAAGCAATTTTTTTTTGGTTGAAGAGAAATAAGAGCACAGCTGGGTCTTAGGAATAAAAGGGATCCCAAAGTTCACGGAGTATTTCTTCTACTGTTGATTGCATTGACCTACCCTTTGACATCAACAGTATCCATTCGCCGAAAACATGCCTAGCCCAGGAGGTCGCAAGGAAAACCGACTTTCATGGCATCTGGGTGGCTTCTCTCCTTCTGTCCTCCGCGGATGGACGCATGCAGTAACATTTGGTAGGATATAGAACGGAACAGGTGGATCATCTCACATGGCCAACGTAATGTCTGATATAGCACACTGGAACGCTGTGAGGGATAAGTCAGCCATTGTCACTTGAAAGGTTCTTCCACGGAGATGCTTTTCTGAAAGATCTTAATTCCTTGTTAGACGGGTTTCTATCCGTCAGCTGCTTCAACCCGACAGCTTTTGGGTGGGATTAAGAATCACCACCCTCTTCCCTTCTCCTCTGTCTTCTCCATTAGCTCCAGGGAACACGAGTCTTAGCGGCGTTCTCTGGTTCTGAACTGTGAGAAAATCTCACACTATGGCTCTAGAGAAAATTAAAGAGCTCCTTCCAGAGACCGAGGTCGACAGGCGCCTTGTCTCCGGCTTGCTTTGCGGCGCGGCGGCTGTTATTCTGATGTTCAAATGGATGAACCAGATACGGGTACAGAAGAAGCTTGATGAATTCAAGACCAAGCGAGAATTTGGGTTTCAGCGAATGGAGAAGGCAGCGAAGAAGTTCAAGCAGCAGGTATTCCGGCATTAGGCTAAAAAGAAATCAGGTTTCCTTCTTTTTCCTAATCTTGGAAAGTAACTGCAATGGATAGATTTCGGAGCTTCACGCGCAACATATTTTATTGAGCCGTGTTCTCTGTGCTATGGTGTCTGCATTGTTGAAGAAGTTTGCTAATATGATGCAATTTATGCCATATAGTGGTGATATGGTACTTTGCTTGCCAAATTCTATTTTATATTTTCAATAATTATTTTGATCTTTGAAAGAACTGGCTTGCTGCAAATTTTGTACGGTGCTATAATTAATTTTTTCTCCGTTTTCTTTTAGCTAAACTTAGTTTTGAAGTTCCCTGTTGCTCTGGGCTTCCTATTTAACTTCAGAACCTCCTAATGTTCGCGCATACTTTGTACCCTGGGGGGGGAAGGTATAGAATTTCTTTTTCCTTCTCGCATTTAAACTGGCCCTCTTAATGCAGCTGTCCCTGCCCCACATTTTAGCAGGATGTTAATAAATCATTCATCATAAAACCAGTGGATATTTAAGCCTGGTGACTGTTGACACATGCCAGGATTATGCTAAGGTCAATATGTCTAGGTACAAAGAGCAAGCCTCTTGTCGTTCTTCTTGCACAAAAGTGTGTGTGTGTGAGATCAAGTACAGTGTGCTGAGTTAGAACTTTCAATGCTCTTTGTGCAACCTTCATTCTGCTCTGCTGCACAATTTAAAATGCATGAACTATCCCTAGTCTGGAAATAACTCTTGTTCCTTCTGTTACGTTTCAGAATAAATAAGAATTCCCTATACCAGGATGTAGCTAGTCCTTGATTAACAACCATAATTAGGCCCAGAATTACAGTCGTAAGTTTTTGCAATTGTAAGTCAGGGCATCATGTGACTGGGTTCAAATTTATGACTGTTTTTTACAATGGTTGCTAAACGAATGCTACAATTGTTAAGTAAATCCATTTCCTCAATGAAGGAAACAACAGAAACCAGAAAAAAATAATAAATCATGGTTATATAATCACGGGAAACTGCAAATGGCCGTAAAAGTGAGCCAGCTGCTAACCACCCAAAATGCAATCACGTGACCAAGGTGTGTATGTGTGTTGTAAGTAGCTCTGGAGAGATCCATCGTCAGTTTGACCAGTCATTAATGGGCTGGTCGTAAATAGAAGACTACCTATATTTATCTCCTGCAGAGCTATTGCTCTGATGGGGGCGAAAAATCTTAATTGGAGGCATTATTTATCTGATAAGATTACATGCCGCATGGAGGGAAAACAGAAAGTGAAGACTAACAATGAGGGTAGAAAGCACTTTTAATGTTTCATAAAAGTGAGAATATGGGGACTGCAGTTTATTTGGTTACAGAAAACATGGTTTGGTGCAGCACTGTACTTGGATTCCAGTGCTCTGCACTGCCAGCGAATTCCTGTTGGTGTAATAGTATGTGGGAATGGCCTTGGGAGACAGGAGGAAGAGCCGCAGAGTAGACAATAGTCAGATACTACTCCATTTTTGCAGACCAGCTAGCTGCCATTGCATCCAGGAGACTGACTGCTCTGGCCAGTTGACTGGCAGTGAATGTGAGAGGACTATGGGTGGGGAATGTGAGTAATGAACCAGCATGGATCACCAATAATCCATAGAATATATTTTAAGTATCACTGCTCTTACATATGCCGATTTTGCAGTAATATGGCAACTGTATGCTTGCTCCTTGTTGTAGAACCCAGGAATAAAGGCTGCTCCCATCTTATCTCTTCCTCTTGCGGAGCTAACCGCAAAGCTAAAAGATGGCTCCTTGACTCCAGAAAGTGTTCTGCATATCTATATGGAAAAGGTAAGGCTTCGAATTTTAAGTAACAATAAGGATATGCATTGTTTGTACAAAGCCCGCTCTTCAATCGGAAGACAAAACTCTTGGACAGCACAAACCATCTCACACCATAAATGTTTACTTATTTGGGCATAAGCTAATTGCTTAGAATCCCTTCTAACCCTGTACTTTTCCTCGATTCGGTAGTCTGAGCTGGTGAGTGATAACTAGAAGCCATCAGTTTTCAGGCCTGACGAAGAACAAGTGATTGCTGTGGTGGGCCAAGAAGGCATAAATGATGATTATCTATGCTTTTGTCTTACTTGGTGAAAATAAGGGGGTTAGCCAAGCCTGTCCTTTTAGTCAGTCCAAGCCAGGACTTAATCTGCAAAAGAAACAACCTACTGACTTTGTCCTTTGCGGGAAAACATAAGGCACCATCAGTTCCTCAAGAAAACCATTGGGGAACAGGAAGCCTAGTGCTCTTGGCTTTTGTAAATCCATGCCTGATCTTCAGCCTATGTCTGTATGTTGTAAACCCTTCTGTCACAAAATAGCATGAATTTCCAGAGATGACTTTCCATGGAAATGGAATCCTTAAAAAGCATTGGGACCCCTGAAACTTCTTATCACTTGGCAGTCAAGAGAACATGGGCACTGTAGTACTCATCATAGGGAAATGATGTGGATGGATGCCAGTCTCTTTGATTTACATATACTGGGGGGAAGCTGATAAATAAAAATAAATAAAAATACTAAATCATTATTTTCCTCTATATTACATTGGAATTTGTTTCTCCACACCGAAACCCAAACGTTCTAAATGAAGGTCATTCTAATTCAACTCCAACCCCTCCCCAGTTGTGTAACCTGCATGAGTTAAGCAAATTGCACTCAGCAGCTCAAGAGTTAAGAGGAACTTTTCCGAACCCCCTGCATCTAATGTCATGGGCCTTTGATTTATGTGGTCCATGGAGTTATTTTCAGCTGTGATAGATTTATTATAACTCCTAACAGCTAAGTTACAAGGGAATTCCATTTTTGGAACCGTTTGACTTTGAGATTTCTAGAGAGAAGATCAAGGACTGAGCAAATGCAGTATCTGTTTGCATAACAGGCAATGAAATGATTGGGAATGCAGGTGGAAAGTACAGGCATAAGTGCACCAAAACGACACATGATTGGATTGAATGCTGGAAATGTATGTATCATTTTACATCCTATGGTTGTAATGTCCTTGTGCACTGCCCAGAGTACTCCATATGCTTGGTAAAATCTAAGTACAATTTTACCTAGCAGTGCACAAGGACATTATAACCAGAGGATATAAAATGATACATCTGGTTGGGGAATTCTGGGAATTGAAGTCCATGTATCTTAAAAGCTGCTGAAGCTGAGAAAGCTTATAGCCTGGTATAATCTGGTTGATGTGTCAATTCTTCTTTCCGAGAGAGTTGAGTCTTTTCTCTGCCTTGTTCTTTTCTGCTCTGTCAAAGCCTCTGCTTGCCTCCAAAAGCAGTAGGTGGGGTGGGGTGGAGGTGGGGTCTTGCATACTTTTCATGGCCCATTGAGCCTCTCCTTCCTTTCAGGAAGGAATGCACCAACAAAAAACTGGCTGGGGAAAAATCATATTGTGAAAAGATCCAAAACATAAATTAAGCCAGGACTTCTGGGGATCCTTTTTTGGCAGCAGTTGTTGCATATACAACAATTTTTCATGGTTTTCATGCCTCCATTTTCTACAGTTTATTATTATAATTACAGTTTATAACTCAAATTAAATAATTAAGTTTTTGATGTTTCTCAAAAAAAAAAAAAAGCAGGGATTACAAAGGTGAGTTATATACTGTACAACTTCCCAACTGTATCTTGCCCATTCCTTATTCAATTTTCATGCCTTGTATCAAAGCGCACTTAGGAATTTCCATAGAATTCCTTTCCCGAACAGCTAAAAAGTTACTATCATCATGCTTCTTGGAACACCTCCTTCATCTGGTTTTCTTCTTTCTGCACCAAGGCTTTAGAACTAACCCAGGAAATCAACTGTGTGACGGACTTCCTCCCAGAGTGCGAAGAACAGCTCCGGGAAATTGAAAAAGGAGAAAAAGGTTTACTGTACGGTGTCCCTGTCAGCATCAAGGAAAATATTGCTTGCAAGGTACTTTTTGAAATTATTGCTCAACAATTATGTAGGGAGGGCTATGCCTCAGGAGGTTATGTCCTATGCCTAGATGAGTTCTGCAAAAATAGGTTGGGGAGAATTGGCAAATGTAAGCCCCCACTTCAATATCTCAGCATACCTAGCTATTTTCTCCATCTTGATGCATTTAGCATCAGAATGGGCAGAGATTCTGTAAGTCCCTTAGGTTAAATGTGCTTGCAGAAGTCCTATGATTAAGAAAGACTATCTGATCCAGTGTTTCTTAATCTTGGCGACTTGAAGTTGTGTGGATTCAACTTCCTGAAATCCCCAGCCAGCCATGGTTGAGAAACATGGTCTGATGTGTATTCCTGATCCAGGAGCTTTGAACTAATACGTTTCAAATATCTACTGCAGATGTTCATACCGGATATCAGAATATTTAGTGGTCTGCTAGATAAACAGAGATGTAATAGGGCCAGCCTGATTTAGTTTTACTGATGTCAAGTTGAACGCTTGAATAGGACACCGCTTATAATGGCCCTTGGGAATGACAGTACCAAAGTGAGATTGTCAATTTGGTTTGCAGTCCATCCACCAGGCTGATTTCCATTCCTCAGATTCCAGATCAGATTCTATCAGCATCCTCTGTTACAAAGCTTATACATAAAAGCTCTCAGCCAGCTCTGGCATTGTCTCTTAATGGGGAGACATTACCACCGAGGGAGCATTTCCTTGGCAAAATTTCTCCTGGCTTTATTTCCCTTCTCACCAAGTGTTACCTGTTGGTAGGAAAATAACACACAGTTGGTATAACCTGCTATTGTACCTTTCTAAGTTTAAATTTGTTTTGGGTGTGTGTAGCATAGGATTAGCATTCTTTCAAACGAGCATTAAACCCATGTCTAAAAGATGGATTTTGATGCTTTTTCATGAAAAGCTTCACAGGGACTCCATACTCCTGATCAACTTAGCTTCCCAATGGTCAGGAAAGCATGCCAGATAGTATCTATAGCAAAGGACTGTGTTGGGAAAAGACAGAAAAAACTGCAATAGCTAAGGATGATTTTAAGTTGCTTTGGATGTGAATAGAAGGCAGTGTCATGAGAAAAGGGCAGAAAACCCGCAGTTATCAGGGGTTCATGATGTACTTAGAGGTAAATGAGGAAGAATAGATACAAACATTCAGAAGATAGCTAGATCACATCAACAAGAAACATAAAGCTTTAATTTACTGTTTCCATCTAGAGGTCATCCAAATGTTTGCAGCCCAAATCAGGTAGACTTATTTCCTATTGATTTGGAATATGCTATTCTTCACATTTTCTTGCTCAACTTTTTTATTCAAAACCTCCTCATTTGCTTTATTTCTCTTTTTTAAGGGATACCCCAATACACTTGGTTTGGTGAAATTTCTGGATTGTCCTGAACCTGATGACTCTGTAATAGTGAAAGTTCTTAAGAAACAAGGGGCAATTCCATTTGTAAAGACCAACACATCACAAGCCATACTGAAGTAAGCATTTGCTCACATTTTTTTCTGGTATAGTTCTTAAAAGCAACAACTGAGTTAAAATAGTCTTATCAGTTAAGTGGTTCTTCTTTTATCCCTTTAATAATATCCTATTATACAATTTTAAAAGTGGCACTTTTCTGAATTCCTTAATTTTTTGCTTGGAAAAAAAAGACTACTAGATTTTAGCTGTATTCCATTGGGCATCAGTTTTGTTTTTTTTTTGAAGAGAAAGCCATGTTTTGAATCATTTTTCTCCAATCTGAAACACTCCATAATGTAGTAGATAGCAGCTCTCACAATTTCCACCCATCATGAAAGGATATAAAGAAGAGACTGACGACCTTGCATGAGTGATGTGACAATAAGGTCAGCCTCAAAAACCTCATACAGATTAGACCACTTCTTTAGAGTAGCATTTGTTGTGTCTAGCCCAACCTATATGGCTATTTTCTACTATAGCTGCAAAAGTTTTGTTAACCAATGAAATTGGTCATTTAATCATCAGAAAGACTTGGATTTGACTCCAAAAATGTAAATGTATGGCTCAGCTGTTAGAAAAATCTTCCTCAACTTGATGCTTTTGGATGACAAATCCTCATTTAGCATTAGGCAGTAGGAATCTGCATTTGAATATTTTTATTTATTATCATACATTTTTTTTAAAAAAAGCCTGACTCCTGGGCACTTTTTGCTATAAAAAGCTAGCACAATAGAACAAAGAGAGATGCCTTTGTAGAAAGAAACATTATACCAAACAAAACCAAATCTTACAGCTATTTGGTATCATTCTTAAGGCCTGGTAAAATGATCATGTCTTCAATGCCTTCCAGAATAATGGGAGCCATATGGATCTCTTGTCTTAGTGTGACAAGCAAAACCAATTCCTTGCTGCAGGCCTTAGAAACTATAAGATTTGCTCATTGGTCCTTTCCCCTCTTATGCAGTATTGACTGTGGCAATACAGTCTTTGGACAAACCTTGAACCCCTTCAACCACAAGAAAAGTTCTGGAGGCTCCAGTGGAGGGGAAGCAGCTCTTGTTGGAGGGGGAGGATCTATTCTTGGCATTGGGACAGATGTGGCTGCAAGTATTCGGGTGCCATGTGGCTTTTGTGGGATCTGTGGATTCAAGCCAACTGGCTATAGGCTAAGGTAAGTTTCATGGATAGCTGATCATATATCATGTATTGTCAACCAAGTCAAGGGGGACTTTATGCTAATAAACAGTACAATTCAAAATAGATTCTTTACTGTAGCTTCCATTTCAGAAACCAGGAGAAAACTAGCAATCTGGATTACAAATATAACCTCGCTAGGTAGGAAGATCAGGCATTTGCTGGGACTTAAGAATCTCTAAAAGAAAAGGTTTAGAGGTTTAAGACATTATCTTAAAAATGTCTTACATGTTTAAGACAACGGTAATGTTTCTTCAGTTGAAGGAGTCATGAGTCTAGTGATGAGGAGACTAAAGCCAAAAGAAAGTAGAAATAAAATAGAACACAGTTTTCCATCTCTCTGTTCCCATTTATTCCTTCATTTTTTCATTTACTCTTTCACTTCCCATCTTCTCATCCACATAAGCACACATCCTGCTCATTCATATTCCGACCATGACCATTCTGCCTCGCTCACAGAACAGTAGAATGTATATCTAGGAATGTTCTTTTTATGTTCTAAGCAATTGAAAAACTACAGGAAAAGATGTTGCATTGGTTAGGGTATAATTGAGTATTATAAACTCAACAAATGTGTATTCTAAACCAGATAATTTTAATGAGCTGTTGACTCTGGCGCAAAAAATCACCAGGAGAATTGATCCAACCTTAAGAGCACTGCTGAGCTGAACACTCAGGCCAGGAAGTTTAGAGAAATCAGAGGAGAGTTTAAGGTATAGATATTAAACAATACTTCAGTTTTATACCCCTGCTTTCCCAAAATAGGTATGCCAAAGAACCACATTTATATTTATTATGAAAAGTACCAATAGAAAATATGTAGAATATTTGACATACTTGACATATTTCACCATTCGCTCTTGCCAGTTATATTTAACTCTGTTCCCTCACTCCCAAGTTTTGAATCTTGTTTTATTCAAACTCCTGTTTTCAGGAAATTCTTTCCCCATTTTTCAGATGGGTATGCACATAGCATCCAGGCGATGTGACAGCAGCTTTCACAAACTACAGGAATGGTCATATTGGCTGGGAATTCTGAAAGTCCATTACTGTATCTGGAATGGCCCAGATTGGGGATGACTGGAGTATGTGGTTTCTTGGTTTAAAAGACATGCAGTGCAGGGTACAGTATTTTCTTCCTGAAAAGAATGAGTGCATTTCTTTGTCTGCTCTGCATCTAGGCATTTAACACACAGAAAAAGAAGAGACTGCATTTTGTTTAATGATATCACGACCTCTTTTACTTCCCATTCTCAATTTCTCAGTGCTTGAGTCATGGGTTATCAAGAGGTCTTTGTAGACCTTTTTCTGCCAACTTTTTTTTTTTGATGGTAGGGATAGGAAAAATGGCCCAGGATATATTGGCTCTATTAGGGATACCAAGACTCCTCCTTAAGAAAAGGACTCCTCTAATTAATGATTCTAATTTTATCTTGCACAGCATTTATTATTTTAAATGCATTTTTTCCTACAAGAAGGGATTCGGAAACCAAAATCATGATGTAAATTTTTTGAGCCCTAACTCAAAATAAAGTCTAAACCTTATATCACAAATGGTCCTCATCCTTTCTTTGTTTAGAAGCAAAATGGTTGGAAGATAATTCTGTCCCCTTAATGAGATACTACTTTTATATACATACAGATTACCTGAGTACCTGGAGATATATCAATCTTCTTGGTGATTTGGAAAAAGGCTGGTGGGGGGGAATTGAAGAGAATAGAATTATATTAGTATTCTAATTAGGGGAGATTCTAAGAAGGGAAGTCAGATTGGTTGAATTCACAATATATTCAAGTAGCATAGTTAAACAATCGAGATCTGTTTTAATAAATGTAGACACTAAATAGGATGTAAATAAATGGGACAGCTTTACATAGACATAGTATAATTTATTTTTTTCAGGAAAAAGAAATAATTCTGAAAACATTCTCAATGTTTTCAGCTTCCCAATAGTTGCACATACTATTAGAACCCTTTATCATTTCATGGCTGGGTTGTATAGTTTACCTATCATTAATCCACTTTTCTCATTTGCTATTGTGCAGTGTCAAAGGTGTTACCACTCCTGTAGCTGGAATGAACTCAGGTGAGCAAGTTTATGGTTGATAAAATATTTGTTATTCAGTTTATGGAGGAAAAGCAAAACATGGAAGTCTTCTGCTAATCAATCAGTCTTCAAAAGCTCACTTAATCTCTCTCCCTCTCCTCAAAAATCTTTCATTTCCTTTTATCTGGAGCCTAATATCAAAATCTTCTTTGCTATTTTTAATTTGTTTCATGGCAAACAAATTTTAAAAGCATTTAGGGAGATTATGAGATGATAGTATTGCACCATAATCTCTGGATTTCGGCAGCATATAAATTTAATAAATAAATAAAATAAATAATCCTCATCCAGTGGCTTTTGAGATATTTGGAATTGCTACTTCATCACATGTATCACTCTGAGATGTCTTTTTTCCCCTTAGTTTCCCTACTGGTTTGGGATTTTTTATTACATGAGATCTCAGGTTCATTTACATGTATAAATACATTTCAGAATAGTAATTTATAATTTTAAAGCATTGTTGGATGGGATGACTCCACAAGGAAACTAAAAAAGTAAAAATACAGTGTATTTTCCTTGTCAAATGTTGCTACATGAATCAAGCCACCCAAGTAAACTACTGTATACGTTCAAAATCCTCTAAAAAGCAAATGTGTCAGGGGAGTTGCTTAGCTTTTCTTTATTGCATGTCATCTACTGACTTCCTTTGCCAAGACTGGGGATCTTTATCTTTTGTTTTAGTCATCTCTGTGACGGGCCCAATGGCAAGAGATGTGGATAGCCTAGTTTTGTGCATGAAAGCCCTACTGAGTGATGAGATGTTTTGTATGGATCCAACTGTGCCTCCACTTCCCTTTAATGACAAGGTAATCAAATTGGATATAGGGATAGATCAGGCTGTGTATGGGACTTTCTATTTATAATTTTTCATAGGTTTTGGCCAGAATTTTTTAGGAACTTGTCTTCCATATTGAAATGTGTGAGCATTTCAATCATTTTGGGAGGTTCTCTTCTAAATGTTCCCACCAAAATTTAGATTTCTCAGTTCTGAAGGTCCATTTATAGAGTACCCTCCCCATGGAGGCAGAACAGGTGCTCATACTAACAACTTCTTATCCAGTGCATTTTTATTTAACTGTGATATT
>JANHZU010001621.1:187630-198039 GCA_032468055.1 Acrochordus granulatus
ATCTCAGGTTTGACTACATCCAGCTTACCTTGATTCATGGATCTTACGTTCCAGGTTCCTGTGCAACCTTATGTTCTTTATAGCATTGTACTTCCCTTTCACCTGTAGTCACATCCACAGATGTGCATCCTTTAGCTTTGGCCCAGCTATTTCACTCTTTCTGGAGTTTCTTGTAATTCCTTTGGGTGTGAGAGCAACAGTTGCTCCCCCCAATTCCAAAAGGCTTAGCAACCATTCACAGAACTAGAATATTTCTGAGAAATGTGGAGATGGGTCTAGAAGAAACTTAGGAAATAAATTCTTGACTAGTAAAATTTAAGAAAATTTTTAAACAAATAATTGGGCAAATGAGATTGCTGACCTCATTGATATATTGGGATCTACCATATTCAGGAGGAGTCTTGACTCTGCTGCTGAGGACGCCATCTGTTTTGGGGTACCACTTGCCATCTAGCAATAGTATTTTGGAAGGACAAGAATCTAGAGGTTAATATTTTTCAGCCATAATGCTATGTAGGAATGTCCTTGGGAGATTGGGAAAATTGATGCTGCCTAGGGAACGGACAGATAAGAGGGAGCAGAACCTATAGCAGAGCAAGAGGCTTAGAAGAGACCCTCCCTAAGTTATTGGGCTTCAAAGGTGAAACAGGAGAATTGTACTTTCAGACTTTCAAGATTCTGTTAACGTAGCTTTACAGTAAAGTAGAATTAGGTTATATGGCCATATTTCCTGACTGGTCTGCCTAGTCAGGCTGACAGTTATGCCTCTGCTTTGGAAAGGATGCACTTTCACATGGAACTTCTGCATTTCTACTGGAAAGGCTTTTCCATTTTCCATTCCTGCTCCCAGCTTGTGGACTTCAAACTATAACAGTGGGTAAGCAGCAGAGAAAAACCATGGGCCTGGGTTTGCTCTTCACCCAGGATACTTTGAAATTCCAATGAGTCAACATGTCGTAGGCTCAGTGATGAAAGTGCCCAACTGAAAAGAGAACTTAAAATCATACACTGAGAATTACATGATATATCCTTGATATGTTCATGTCTGTCTGCAGGTTATGCTGATAGCTGTCAGTGCATCTTGGGTATTTTAGCTGCTTTAGTTTGCACAATAGTATTGGAAACATGTTTAATTCTGCTTTTCTATCAAAGCATTACAAATACAGATCCTGATACTGATTTTTTTTTGGCCAAGCATGATTAGACATGCAAGGAATTTGTCTCCGGTACAGTAGCTCTCAGTGTACTTGTAGTAACAATAAACCACAGTAAGATCATGCATAACAATATTATTCTGTAAATGTGCAGTCAATATAAGGAAGTGTTATAAAGTTTCAAATTAATTGGTATGTTAGACCTATTAATTTGGATTAACATTAGACAGAACTTCTGGGCTAATTAGAATTCTCTGCTTCTGCTCTATCTTGAAACAGGATCATATAGCATGAGTCAAGTATGCATTTGCATGATGGCACAGGGGAAAATGCTATTCTTGCAGTTCCCTGTAGTGCTTACCAGAGGGAAGAGGTTCAAATTGTGTCCGGGGTGAGAGGGGAGTGCAGATATTTTCTCCACCCTTTTCTTGACCCTCTCAATATACAGGTCTTTTATGGAAAGCAGGTTAGTGGCAATTATCTTTTCTGTGATCCTGACTATACATTTGAGTCTGTACCTGTCCTCTGTGGTTGCTGGACCAAACCAGACAGTGATAGATGTGCAAAGGTCAATAATCCCTTTGTAGAACTGCATCAGCAGCTCTTGAGGCAGGTTGAACTTCTTGAGCTGATGTGAGAAGTGTATCCTCTAATGTGCCTTCTTAATAATGGTGCTGATGTTAACTGCCAGTTTTAAGTCTTGGGAGATTATAGAGCCTAGAAACTTGGAGGACTGTACTACAGACACTGTATTGCTGAGTATGGTAAGGGGGGATAAAATGGTAGGTCTCTTTCTAAAATCCACTGTCATTTCTACAGTTTTGAGTTTATTCAGCTCTAGGTTGTTTCGACTGCACCACAGAGCCAGCTACTCAACTTCCCATCTGTATGCAGACTCGTCACCATCTTTGATGAGTCCAATGACTGTTGTGTCATCTGCAAACTTCAGAATTTTGACAGTGTTTGTCACATTAGCTGTATTCTATAATTCAATGACTCTGGAGGCTTGATCACCCTCTTGATATTATTAGCTGCTATTGCTACATGAACTTTGAGAATCACTACCAGTATAATCCTTGCAATTATTATACATAATAATTGCAAGGATTATATACAGAGACTTTGATTTTCTCCTTGCTGTTGTCTTTTACACAGTCATTCAAAAGTGAAAAATAGATGTTAAGGCTGAAGTTCTGGACTTTAATGCAGCCCTCATTCTCTGGGTCTTGTTTAAGGACTTTCAGAAAGGCTAGAATAAAAATAGAGCAACTACAGTAGTTCCTAGAAGAGCTTTACATACTGATGGCATCACTGAAATTGTTCTAAATTAGGGTTGCTAAATTATTTCCTGGAAGATATCTACAGTTTCTTACATTTCTTCATGAAAGCTAAAATTCCTCAATAGAAACTTTTCTTTGTACAAAAACAGAAGAATCTGTGACATATCACCTGAATTTCTGTTTTTCTCATTGAGAAGATGCTAGTGGCAACTTGACTCCCAAGTCAAATATAATCTATGTACTGGCCATTACAGTAAATAAAAGAATACCCAGTCCTAGATGGCTCTGAAAATACGTGTGCCTGGAGAACAGATTTGTGCTTGTGATAGGTGCAGCATGAGAGGAGATGCATGGAAGCCATCTTTTTATTTCCTCCACCACCATCAATGTATTTTTCTTTCCCAAAGTGCGATGAAATTACTGTAAGTTTCTCTGCTTCCCTTGATTGTTATCTCATATCTGCCCAGTTCTTCCATTTGGGGGATTTCCTGGGCTGACAGTTAAAAGAATTGAGCCCTGAATGGAGAGGCCAAGCTGCAAGAAGAATGTTGAATTGGGATTAGGATCGTATTCGGCTAGTGCTTGTCAAGCTTTGAATAGAAATTCAGATTCCTTTTGTCAGAGTAGAGATTTTGCCTTTTGCCCTCCCTCTCATATTGCAAGGGAGCAAGAGTAGAGACAGGAACTCTTCACAATTCTCTCCTGGTGGAAAAGGGCAAAAGTTAGGAAAAGATTCTGAGTATCACAGCTTTGGTGAATACATTTCATTTAACAAGTGAGGTAGAGTTGAAGACTGGGAAGAACCAATACCTTAATATTGTGTTGAAGACAGCCTTTCAGTTTTCCTTAAATTTTCTTCTCCTAGAAAAGAAACTTTTGCTTTTCTAGATTTGTCTTGAAAAAGTTTTAAAACATTTTTTATGTGTGACCTTTTTCAGCTTGAGATGGTAAAGGATTCTGTGATTGTTTGCACTAAATATTTTTCAGTCACTTGCAACTTCTAAAGTAAATATTTCTGAAGGAAAGAGTTCCTTGTGATCTTTTCTCCTAGAATGCCCTGGGTGTGTTGCTAAGTGAGGGAAGCTGAGAAAAGCTGGAAACCTTTTCCTCATCAAATTGAATGAGATTGATTCAAAAGCATTATTGTAGTCGTGATCATGTGGTTAAAGTTCCTACGCTATTTGCATGAATATAAAAGGGGAAGGGTTTTGATCGTGTAGTTTGTAGCTGCCATCTTTGTCTGTGGAAGCTCTTGCAAACACCCTGGGTATGGTCTTTGGAGGCTGGGGGTGAGTAGGAGAAAGCTGAAAATGTCTACTTTGTCCAGTAGGTTATGTTTTCCCATCTGTAACAAATAGACAATAACATTTCAATACAGAAGAAGCTTAAATATCATCAATATTAGTTTGCAAAGTTTGATTATCCACTGCCTAAGGCATCTAGACATGTTTTAACCCAATCATGTGTCTTCTTCTTCTCCTTCTTTTTTTGGCTACTCCCGTCAGGGGTTGCCACAATGAATCTTCTGTTTCCATCTTCCTATGTATAGGCAATAAAATCACTCTATATTGTTTGTAATGGGGTTCACTCTCCAATTCAATGAACTTAAAGCAATCAGGGCACCACAAAAATTCCAATTCATCTCTCTAACTGGTAGCTAGTTAGCTTCAATTATTGCTCAGGAGCAATGGATGGTAGATAGAAAAGAGCCTGGAAGGAAGGAAGGAAGGAAGAAGAAAGGGTATTTATTTATTTTACAGAGCTTATAGGATATTCCAGTCCATGAGCAGTGTATAGCTCCCGCTTTGCAAGTAGTGATAAAAACAAAGCAGCATCAGCAACAAAATAGCATCTTATATTATAATCAATAAATTACCTATACAAAACACAGTCAACGCAAGACACATTACGAACTTCAGTAGCTCAAAGGAAGAGAAAAGAATCATGCAGAACCCAAAGCCTCTTTAAATAGCCAGCTCTTAAAAGATTTCCTAGATGCTACAGGGAAGGAGCCATTGAAGCCCTGAATGCTGTCCCACAAGAGGTAGTGGAGGAACTGCTTTTGTGGCTCCTACAGATGGGTCTCCTTGAATGAGAGGACAAAGAGGAAGGCCACCCTACTGCAGCTTATTAGGCAGGCAAAGGAAGGAGGCGGTCCTGCAGAAATCCAGGCCCTCAACCATGAAGGGCTTTTAAAGTGTCAATCACCATCTTGAATTGAGTTGGATAACCAGTGCTGTGATAGCCTGTGGGCACAAGGAGAAATGCCCATGACTATTTGAGCTGTGATATTATGTAGCATCCTAAAGCTATTTTTAAGAGTATAAAATTTTCATTTTTTCCTGATGCTTTACTCTTGTTAGTATAGTATATTAAAACAACAGCAACCACATCTTCCACTGAGACCATGGAGTTTGCCATATACAAAATGGGGAAAGTGTTATATGTGTATCATTACCAAATACTGCTGCTCTGGTTTGTGATCTTCATTTTGTTGGCTTTTGATCACTGTAATTCACAGAGTTCAGTGGAGTTATTTATATCTTTTCAAGTCCAAGGGTTGTCAACCTAAATACATGCTTTAACACAAGGCTATTTTATCCAATAATCTGTAAACTCAAGCAAGAGATATGACAGACAGTAATAGTTTGTATGCTTGGTTATTCATCGGATGCTTTTTATTTTATTTTACTAGAATTTATTCAGTCTGACAAACCATGATGCTTTGAATATAATGGTGGCATAATCATAGCCTGGGGCTGTCATTCCTCAATGTAATGGGATACTTATTCATCTAAGACAGGGACAGGTCTGTCCTTGGCTTTCATTTTACAAGATTATGCGCATTTCTGTCTCATTTGGCACAGGCAATAACCTGTCAGAAAGCAGATCCTGCCAATCTGGAGGGCTTTTATTGTTTGGAACTGGTTAGAATCCTGCCAACCAATCAGTATAATTTGGCACAAAAACTGAAAAAGCAAAGAGTTGAAACAAAACCGTTCCAAATGTTGCAAAAGGGTACAGATATATTGCTTGTACGTGACCCTGCAGGAATATTTTGGCTCTGCTGTAGTCTTCTCTAATGTTGTATTTGACTACAGCTCCCATTATTTTCAGCAACAAGTGGAGATTAACTGAATGAAACTGACTTGGAAGAAAGAGCTATTGAATTCACATGATCCTTCTCTTCACTTCTGTATACTTAAGGTTGAAATTGTGTAAGCATAAGTATATCTTAGTAGAGAACAAGCAATCGGACACAATGGGACTGATTGCTGAATACATGGATGTGAGATTCTTCTCTGCAATAGGTGGCTATCCTACACAGGCTGCGAACATCTGGATGTCCACAAGGTGGCAGCAAAGAGAGTCAGAAAACCATGAAGTCTTTGCTGCCAGTGAAAATTAACTGGGAATTATTCATCTGGAAGTAAACAATGGATTTACTTCTGGTTCCCACAAAGTTCAAATGCTTAAAATGTGTGGCTGATATCTATTCATACAATACTTGGAAACAGGCTCCTTTAGAACCATATTGAACAGTAATATAACATTATTATTTATTTAATTTTAAATCAACTAGCACTCTACATAGAAGATATTTCTTGTCCTTCAAATGAGAAAAATTGGCCTGGAACTGGGAAGGCTAGATTCCAGTCCACCCTCAGCCAAGGTTTATTTTCCTCACCAGGTAAACTAAACCAGGAAATCAATTACACAAGAAGGCTAAAAACACTTTTACTGATTGTAGTAATAATAACAGAATTTCACAAGTCTGAATGTGCTGTGCCTTCTCTCTTTCTTATACTCATGTGAATTATGGAGGAGTTTGAGGCCTTCTGCATATTTTCTGTCTCTTGGGGACTTAAGATATATTTCACTCCTCATCTTGCACATTTCCATAAAAGTCATCTTCCTTACTCTTTACCCTTAGTATGCTCTGCAGAACTCACAGGGTGGATGCTGTGAAGATAAAATAGCAAGAGAAAGTACAAAGTATGACTTCCCACAAGGATGTCCATGGAGGTGGGGTGGAATTCAAAAAGGCATGATGGTGCCAAGACCTTACAATCAATCATGATGGTGCCAAGACCGTACTGCCATTCTTACATGTATTGTTTGATGCATGTAAAAAAGTGGTAGGACTTTGATTGCATAGTTGTGGCCACCATTTTGACTTTTTTAGTGTCTCCCTGTGGACACCAATCCTCTCCCCTTTCGCTGCTCAGAAAATCAGATGTGCTTTTGATCTCAAGCAGACTATACACCAAATAACCTTGATGCAGGTTTCTCTCCTAAGCTTCCTTGTTTCATGCATAGTAAGTTAGCTGACTGTATACTTACCCACAATGTATTTTACTATTATTTTAAGACATAGATAAGTTTTCTTCTTTTTAAAAAATATACATGCAAGGCTGGAATATAACTGACTACTGTACTTTGTGATTAAGTGTGCTATGTGAAGCCAGCATTAGTACTAATTGGTACTGATGTAGAATAAGTAATTCTTGCTTCTTTCTTCAGCAGTCCAAACAAAACCCAATTTTGCCCCCAAAGTCTCATGCTTGGCCAAGCACTCTCATGCTCTTCTGTCTCTAGGGTCTCTAGACACTTTCTTGCTAATCCACCTACTATTGGCCTCATCGTACCAATAGGAGGGTAATGTATTGGACTTGGTTTTTATTATGCATTTTCTAAATGAGAATTATTTCATATTCTGAATACTCCACATTTTCAGCTGGGTTTAACCCAAGTGAAATTAGTAGTTGTGAGTGGGAACACTGTTTTTTTTTAGTCAGAAAAAGGAGCAATACTTATATTTGGAAATACTTTTTCCTCTTGAGAGGGATATATGTGTGATTTTTTTAAAAAAATAGCTTTTTAATTAATACAAAAAAGAAAAGAAGAGCAAAACACAAAAATAATAGTGATAGTTATATATACATGGTCAAAAAGAAGAAAAAACATAACTTATATGTGTAGCAATAAAAGTGAAAAAATGCAACAACCCCCCCACAATATATCATAGCAATAAACAGTTACAGTTTTATATACAGTATACTTATCTAATACAGATATTGTTCAAAATATATTTCTGATACATTTATAAGACTTATTTAACCGATTATAATCTGTATAAATGAATCTCATATTTCATTATCCTTATCCATACAAAGTCTATGTCTACATGCAATCTTTCTCATAGGTGACAATCAGGTTTTCAATCCACTGCATGAAAAGGGCCATAAATTTATGTTGCAGTTATATGATTTTAAATATTTTAATCAGTATTATCATTTCCATAAATTAAAATATGTAAATAACAAATATTTCAGGAAAATGAGGTCCACCTTGGATATAATGTTTATTTCACACTGTCTTATTAATGACAGAAACAGAGCACTTAATTCCAGGTTGGATATGCTGGGAAAAAAGATGAAAATCTGTTCATTGTACTATATAGCAAAAGCTCCTAATAATTTGTGCCAGGCTCTACTGTTAATTTTTAGGTCACCCGTGGTGAAGTTGCTAATTATCAAATCTCATAAAAATTTAATATTCTCATCTGGAATCTTGCAAATTTCCAGGTAACCTCATGGCAATCTCATGGATTTAACCATTTTATTTTGTTTAAAAATATTTTTATTTAATGGTCCCTGAATAAATACTTTGATTCTTATCATCCTTGTGATGCTAAACTTTGACTTTTAATTTTTTTTTGAGGATGATGTAGTCTCCAGAAAGGAAAACTTGGTTAAATTGGTATTATTGACCAATAATATGGATTGACTTGGCTTCCCTTTTATTTTTTTAAAATGACATTAATTCATACCAGGTTCAACAGTGCAAAAATACCATTCCTACTTTGATTCTGAACTGGAGAATTCTTTTATTTATTTTTAAAATACTTTTATTTAAATCACACTTCAAAACAATAAAGTATCATCCAGATGTTCCTAACCTTCAATTTTAAAAAGGGACGCAATTCAATAATTCTTCCATTGCTGATCTTGTCTTGATAAAGAACAGGGAAACGTATTTTTCTTCATTTTTTTATTATCTGAAGATGAAAACAGGCATTTTACATAAAGTAAGACAGACACAAGTTTGTTACATGGCGCCATGCTACAGCCTGCTTCAAAAGGATACAATTGCATTTATTTTTAAACTATCAGAGAATAAATAAATATTATACATGTTTGCACTGGCAGATAGTGTATCCTACAGCACAAAACTGTTACATTACGGCTTAATTTTTACAGAAAATTATTTCAGATTTTTCATCCTTTAAAATGTTTAGTTCCTTATCTAGATATGGCCCGCATGCATGATTTTGATTCGTAGCTCAATGGTCAAGTTGGTAACTGGTGGGATTGTACCCACGGTTTATAAGCACCCCCACATCTAAATGGATGGTATTCTCTCTTTTTAAGCCAGAGGACCTTAAAGAACTGATGGGAACTGACCAGTTGATGAAAGATTTATTCTCACAATTTCTCTTGAGATAGAATTTCCTGGCCCCACTGATGGAGAGTTTAATACCAATCCTAATACCAAATTTGTTCTCTTCTTTTTCTTCACTGAAAACAAACATATCAGTAACCAAGCGCATTTTCTGTGCATTTTACTTGCTTTAGAAATGTATGAATACTTCCAGAATAGTTGGGTGGGCCTAATAAACATGGTGTGTTCATATTTTTTTCTCAGCTTGAAGTTGTTATACATAATTACCTTATAAAATCAATATGGAGTTTGATGAAATTGTACTTTAGCTTACTCAGCGAATACAAACTCCAGGCACAGTTCCCACTTACAGCCACAGCAGGATATTTATTTATGTCTGTATTTTTAAATATAACTGTACAAAGTAGCCATCTTCAGGAAGTTTTAAACAGATCTTTGACTTTTGGAAGACAGACCGGAGTGATTGCGTGGTTTAGATCAAGCCTGTCCAATCTTGGTAACTTTAAGATATGTGGACTTCAACTCCCAGAACTCCTCAGCCAGCTGTGCTGAATTCTGGGAGTTGAAATCCACATATCTTAAAAGTTGCCAAGGTTGGACATGCCTGCCTTAGATATATCAATATAGACATGATGAGTACATATCACAAGTTACTGTGATTTTCTCTAGGATTTTTCAAACTCTATTTTGCTAAATCTTAGGTTCAACCAGAACTTGATGGGATTCCAAATATAATAAACTAAGCAAAAAGCAGGAAAAAAGTCACTTTAACATAGTTTTCAATCATTAGAGCTTTGCCTCTTGATCAAAGGTTTAGCTAACAGGTAATAGTAATAGCCTGAAAAAGTTTGAAACCTCCCAATTTATGCTTTTGCTCAAAAAGGATTGTAGTCACTTTTAACAAGGAGAACATATGTGAAAGATAATATCTTCAGTCATTTAATTCATTGTTCATCTATATGTATTTGTGTATGAGGGGATAGGAATCCTGTATCCCTCTAGTTGATACTGACCTTCCACTTCTATTAGCTATGGGATGCTAGGAATTGTAGGGTGTATCTGCACTGCCTTACGAGCCTGTTCCAAGGGCAAATATTTTGAGGCTATAACTGGATAAATGTCAACCTTTACTCACCTCCATCCATGCAACAACCAGGTGCTTTTTCCTGCTGTATTTTGAAAGTAGCCTTTTCCTCTTATGTCACCCCAAGTGCTCTTGTCTGTTTCAGTGGAAGTGCTTTTCTTCCTTACAGACTAACCCCAGCAGTTAATTTGGAAAAAAAAAATGAAAAAAGCCTCTTCAATTGAAACAATACTTGTCCTGATCAAAGACAATACTTCTAGCAGTGCCAGTTAGGTAGCATGGTGGTTAAAAGCTTTGCTTGATAAATAAGAGGTTGCTGGTTCCAAACCCATTAGGAATACATACGTTTTTAATTACTATTTTCTTTCTTTCAGATAGCTACAATGATTTTTTTTCTAATTTATTTCAAGGGATTGAAAAATAATA
>JANHZU010001621.1:208326-222452 GCA_032468055.1 Acrochordus granulatus
ACCTGAATGACATAGTGGTTTTCCCTACTTTCTTTAATTTCAGCCTAAATTTGGCAATAAGAAGCTCATGATCTGAGTCACAGTCAGCTCCAGGTCTTGTTTTGACTGACTGTATGGAGCTTCTCCATCTTTGGCTATAATCATACTGCTATGTATTTAAATTTCAACAAGCAAAATTCAGGGTTTCTACTCACTATAACTTAAAGGTAATTTAATTTTTTAAGTCCCTTGTTTTTTGGGATTCTGTACTTTGAATTGAGAGGCGTTGGGTAAAAATGAAGGGCAAGAACAGAGAATGAAATTCAACAAATAGTGCCAGCTCCAGTGGATTTTGGATCCAATGCTGTGTTTTCACTTGACATGGCAACTATTTTCAGTTTCCCATATATTATATATGTGAATATTCTGGTCTATACAAACAAGAATTTTGTTTGGGCCCGGATAGCCATTTGCCACCAATGGTGGCTGCTTGCTTGATGATTCCATTTTTATTCCAGCCCTCCCCATCTTGTCCTTTTTAATTGTATTTTATTTAATTGTTGTTTAATTCTATTTTGTATTGGGGTTTTCTATTTTTTTATGCTTTTACTGTAAGCCACCCAGAGTCATTTGCAGCAGGTTGGGTGGCAGATAAATTTAATAAAAACTCCCAAATGCATTTTCAGACTTTCTCAATTCTAAATCTGTTTGATTCGCCATTTATTGATCAGAACTTGCATAAGGGAAAGTGCAGGATTCACCTTCTTTTTGCTACGTGGTGTGTTTATATCTTGGGTCTGAAGTGGAAAATCTAGAGTTTGCGTCATGTTTAATTTAGTTTGTGAAAGCTTCTGAATATCGAGATATGCTAAGCAACTAGAGGAGATTTCTACATTTCAGACCATTTCCAACATAACAATTGGTGCAGAAGTTGACAGAGTATGAAGGCATCAGATACAATTGTTGACTGGAAGAACAACTGAAATTGCTTTCTGAACTTTCTGTGTCACCATGTCAGTTTGTGCAACTATACTTTAATAATGGGCCATAAATGTAATTTAAATGATTCAGGGATTCTCATGGTGTTGGGGTTATTTTTTCCCAACTACAGCAATATATGTTACTACAGATTTGCTGATGTGGCTTGCCTGCTCAGATCACTGCTGAGTCTTGTGACTGAAAAATATAAAATAAAGTTATATTCCCTTGCTGTAATGGACTATTCAGACTTCTGAGTTGAATTGATTGTAGATAAATTTAAAAATACCTGTATCTTTAAAATGTATTTTGAAACCGCCACCTTTAATTGTCTCCTTGTATATTAAAAATGGATTAATAGAAATGGAACAACTTCCTTGATTGATTCATTACTTTTTGAAGTTCTAGAAATTTTAAAAAATGTGTAGCAAGATCCTAATGAATCTTTTCATTTTTAAATAAATGTGGAAGGACAAAGTACAAAAATCAGATAATTTGCAATTAATTTTAAGATTAATTATATAAAAAAATTCCAGGCATGTATAGAAAATAAGGAGTTTGGCAAAATTAATTGTGGTGTTTTTATTTATTTATTTTACTGCTGTAATTATAGTGATAAATATGCATGAGGTAGCTTGGAAAGGCAAGCACAGTAAGCAATTGTATTTAATTAAACTTTTAGCTGGCTTAGTTTTGGAGGCTGATTTTTGTTGTTACAATCTTGTTACAATTATTATGAAATTTTCAGGAAAATAAACTATGTCAGCACATGAAAATAACTTTTCATGTTCCATTTTCCACAAAAAGGCTCTTTAAAGCTATAAATAATTTCTGTGTTCTGCTCTGTTCCTATACTGCAGTATCTGAATTCTTTGGAGGAGCTGTTTCAAAATTAAATAGCTAACTTAACATTTCTGTTGTGTGTCTGTATATATTTATATAGGCTGTTCTCCTTCTTCTTCTTTCGGATGCTCCCATGAGTGGTTGCCACAGTGAATCTTCTGTTTCCATCTTCCTTTGGTCATCAGCATCCTCCTCAGTCACACCGAAATCTTGAATATCCTCTCTCACAGCACCTGTGTAACTCCTCCTAAGCCTTCCTCTTCTCCTTCTGCAAGGTAGCTCCGTCCTCAATAAGCTCTTCCCAATATATTCTTCATCCTTCCGCAACACATGCCCAAACCATCTAAGTCTCTCTTCTCTCACTTTATCGCCAGACCTTCCTACCTGTGCTGTCCCTCTAATATGCTCATTTCTAATCTTCTCCAAATTTGTCACACCCAACGAAAATCTCAGCATCTTCAACTCTGCCACCTCCAGCTCCACCTCTTGTCTTTTGGCCAGGGCCACTGTCTCCAGGCCGTACAGCATTGCTGACCTCACCACCATCTTGTAGGTCTTCCCTTTCACTCTTGCAGACACCTTTCTATCACAGATCACTCCTGACTCTCTTTTCCATCTGAGCTGCACTCTCTTCTTCACATTTCCCATTACTTTGGACAGTCGACCCTTAGTATTTCAAGTCATCCACCTTTACCATCTCTACCCCTTGCAACTGCATCCTTTCATTCTCCTTCTCTCCAGTGCGTACCTCCATCTCTCCAGGTTCATCTCAGTGTACTCCCTACTTTCACTGCCAATCACAATGTCATCTGCAAACATCATATTCCATGGAGACTCCTGTCTGACCTCATCCGTCAACCTGTCCATCAACATTGCAAACAGGAAGAGGCTGAGGGCCGATCCTTGATGCAAACCCACCTTAACTTTAAATGGGTCTGTCATTCCTACCGCACACCTCACTGCTGTCACACTGTCTTCATACATATCCTGTACCAACTTCACAGACTTTTCCGCTACTCCAAACTTCCTCATACAGTACCACAGTTCCTCTCTCGGCACTCTATCACATGCTTTCTATAAATCCACACACAGTGCAGTTCCTTCTGGCCTTCCCTGTACTTCTCCTGCAGAACTCTTAGCGCAAACATTGCATCGGTAGTACTCTTTCTTGGCATAAATCCATATTGCTGTTCACTGATCATCACCTCTCCTCTCAGCTTAGCTTCTACTACTCTTGCCCACAGCTTCATGGTGTGACTCTTCAACTTTATGCCTCTAGAGTTGCTGCAGCTCTGTGCATCCCCCTTGTTCTTAAAAATCGGGACAAGTAGACTTCTTTTCCACTCCTCAGGCATTTTCTTGCTTTCCAGAATCTTGTTAAACAATTTGATGAGCAGCTCCACTGCCATCTCTCCCAAACAGTTCCATGCTTCTACTGGAATATCATCATCTGGGACAATTGCCTGCCCATTTTTCAACCTCTTCATAGCCCACCTCATCTCGTCCTTACTCATTTCCCCTATGTCCCAGTTCGCTATGTCTGCCTCATCTAACCTCCTCTCTCTCTCATTTTCTACATTCATCAGTTCATCAAAGTAGTCCTTCCACCAACCTAAAACTCTCTCTTGGTTTGTCAGCACATTTCCGTCTGAAACCTTTTACCACCCTAACTTGCAGCACATCCCTCTCTGCTCTATTTCTTTGACCAGTCGATACAAGATCTTTTCTCCTTCCTTTGAGTTCAGCTTCTCAAACATCTCATACATATACCTTTTTCTTTTCCTTTGCCACTTCCCTCTTCATTCTGTTTCGTGTCTCCTTAGATTCTTGTCTGCTTTCCTCATTTCTCTTGCTATCCCAATTTTTCTTCGCCTGTCTCTTCCTTTAAGATTATTCCTATGCCATTTCTTTTTCTATCCATGCCATGGTAGAACAGCTTGAATCCACCTCCAGTGTTCCTCACCTGACTGCCCTTCCATTTAGTCTCTTGGACACACAGTATATCTCCCTGTCTCTCCTCCATCGTATCAGCCAGTTCTCTTCCTTTACCTGTCATAGTGCCAACATTTAAGGTTCCTACTCTCATGTCCACATTTCTACCCTTTATCCTCTCCTGCTTTCTCCAGACACACCTACCCCCCTCTCCTTCTCCTCCTTTGTCCAACAGTAGCACATTTTCCAGCAGTACCCTGCTGGTTAACAGTACCACTGGCAGTCGTTGGTAATCTGGGCCTCGACCAATCCGGTATGGAAATCTGTTTGTTTATTCGCACATTCTTTCAGTATAGGTTTTATGCCGGATGCCTTTCCTGATGCAACTCTTCCCATTTATCCGGGCTTGGGACCAGCACTAGGGCTACACTGGTTAACCTCAGTGGCTGGGTTATTTTTTTAAGACTATTAGAACTATATGAATAATATGAACTTGTCTCACTGCTTTTTATATTTTGGAGTTATCTACTTCCACATACTAATAATTCTATTTCTGTTAATCTAGTGACACCATTAAACTTAAATCACAGGAGATACGCAGTCCCTCAAATTATCTGGTCTATGCCAGGAAAGGTATTACAAGTGATAACCAGCACCAGTGCAATGATGTTCTGTGGGCACCTCAAGGCATGTCCAACACTGCCCACAACTCTGTATTTTGGACCACCTGTAGTTTCCAAGTAATTTTCAAGGGCACTATCCATGCATTTTCTTTTTGTATTTACTAATAAGAAGCTAATTTATTTTTCCCAAATCACCTTGTAAAGATTGGGGCTCCATTTCATAAAGGGTAAAAAAAAGAAAAAGGTTGAAAACAAAACACGAGCAAGAAGTAGAAATAACTGCAGACTTAATTGATGCCTTTGAAGGTTAGTTTGAAGATTAGCCACTGCTTGATTCATTTGTTTTGTAAAGCCCCAATAGGGTTTCTCTCTTTTTATCATTCTTCCCTGCCCAGTTACATTCTGCTGCTTACTCAGCTCTAACCTGTTTTGTTCCCTTTTTCCTCTTTTTTTCTGCAATGATCCCTTCCTTTAACTCATTTCCATCCTGATGTTTTGTTTTTCCTTTGCTCTTTATTTGCTGATTCTGCTGAAAGGAGGGAGGACAGTGTTTATGCTATCTACTTGAATGAAGAGGCTGTGTTGTATATGAAAATAGGTTAGTCAAGTGTCACCAAGTTAAGTGCAAATTCTAATTACTATTATAGAGAAATGCTTGCCAGTTTGACCTATTATAGGCAGATCAGGATATTTGGTAAATGGAATAAGTTGTTTTATAGGCAATTAATTTGAAATCAGTTCTTCAGTTATTAGGTTTTGTTCTGACCTTGCCTTTTTTTGGAGTGGGGGAGAGTACTTTTTACCAGGAACACATGCACATATATTCTTATATGCTGCCAAGACAGGCAAACTCAGGAAAGAGAAACCATTTGGATTTCTGGAAATATAATTATTTCTAGTAGAATAATGTAGTAGAATCTTTTTAGCAGAAATCTTTACCCCTTGCCTGGACTCAAGAATCTTTTCCTTAACAGCCCTGCTTTCTCCTGTAATAGTACTGCTCCCTCTTCCATGTTAGACATTCCAACAGTATACATATACAGGTATGCTCTTTGTGTGTCTGTGGGTAGGTGAGTGTGGGTGGGTGTTTGTGTAAGGAATAGAGAACTGAAGATTGGCTTCAGATGGAGTTGGCATCTCTAGGTTAACCATACATGGATGTTAGGCATTGGTCTGGAATTTTGTATGTGTTCATAATTTAATTTTTCCATCTATTCTTTTTTGGAAGAAAAATCATTTTAAATTAATGGCTATATTACTTTCATGAGTAAATATAATGTTTTAATATATTGATGCCAATATAAGAAGAGAGAATTATATTCTGGATTAATTCATTTAAATATTTTCCAAAATCAAATTCTTAAGAAATTATTAGACACAAGCTAAAAAACTAGAGCAATGCTGTAGGTTGATTATTCAACAATGGATACAAATAGCAGACACCAGAGAAATAGCAGTATCAGCTGACTGACAAAAATATTGAAACTGTGTGTGTTTTTCTCTCTTATAAGATGGATCTTATAAGATGCATACACTATAATTAATTCAGATCAAATCCAAACTTATCTTCAAACCACTTGGATTTGAGTAACTTCACCACTTACATCTATTCAGTTTGGCTCACTGGTATTGTATGGATGGCATGATTCACCAAGACTTTGGATAAAATTTCCATAAGGATTTAAATGTCCACGCACCTGCATACACACAAACGCACATACAAACACAAATACATTCCAACACTTCTGGCCTTGGAAAAATGTGCAATCACAACAATGCATATTTCATGCTGTATTATCAAATAAGTAAGTTTTCAATTCAATTTACTTATAAACAAACAGCCTATATAAATAAGCAGGAGGGGATAAAGGGTAGAAGTGTGGATGTGAGAGTAGGAACCTTAAATGTTGGCACTATGACAGGTAAAGGAAGAGAACTGGCTGATACAATGCAGAGACAGGTAAATATACTGTGTGTCCAAGAGACTAAGTGGAAGGGCAGTAAGGTGAGGAACATTGGAGGTGGATTCAAGCTGTTCTACCATGGCATGGATAGAAAGAGAAGTGGCACAGGAATAATCTTAAAGGAAGAGCTTTGCAAGAATGTATTAGAAGTGAAGAGAGTGACTGATAGAATCATGTGTGTGAAACTAGAAATTGAAGGGATAGTGATAAATATCATCAGTGCATAGGCCCCACAAGTTGGGTGTGAGATTGATGATAAGAAAGAAGAATTTTGGAGGAAGTTGGATGAAGTGGTGGGATGCATACCCAGAGAAGAGAGAGTAGTGATTGGAGCAGACTTCAATGGACACGTTGGTGAAGGGAATACCGGTGATGAGGAGGTGACGGGTAGGTATGGTATCAGGGAGAGAAATGCAGAAGGGCAGATGGTGGTGGATTTTGCAAAAAGGATGGACATGGCAGTGGCAACACATATTTTAAGAAGAAGGATGAGCACAGGGTGACATACAAGAGTGGAGGAAGATGCACACAGGTGGACTACATTCTATGCAGGAGATGCAGTCTGAAAGAAATCAGAGATTGTATGGTGGTGGCAGGAGAGTGTGTGGTTAGACAACATAGAATGATGGTCTGCAAGATAATCTTAGAAAAAAGGAGAAGGAAGACAGTGAGGACTGTACCAAAAATCAGATGGTGGAAACTGAAAGAAGAATTTTGTTCAAAGTTTAGGAAGGTGAGTCAAATCCTGAGCATCAATAAGGAGGTGTGGTATGACTGGGCAACTGTTGCCAAAGTGGTGAGGGAGACAGGTAGGAAGGTTTTTGGTATGACATTTGGAAAGGGAAAGGGAGACAAAGAGACTTGGTGGTGGAATGAAGAAGTTCAGGAAAGCATAAGAGGAAAGAGACAGGCAAAGAAAAATTGGGATAGCAAGAGAAATGAGGAAAGCAGACAAGAGTATAAGGAGATGCAAAACAGAGTGAAGAGAGAAGTGGCAAAGGCTTTTGATGAGATGTATGAGAAGGTGAACTTAAAGGAAGGGGAGAAGCTCTTGTATCAACTGGTCAGACAGAAATAGAGAGGAGAGGGATGTGCTGCAAGTTAGGGTGGTAAAAGATGAGAATGGAAATGTGCTGACAAACCAAGAGAGTGTTTTAGGTAGGTGGAAGGACTACTTTGGTGAACCGATGAATGTAGAAAATGAGAGAGAGAGGAAGTTAGATGAGGCAGACATAGTGAACTGGGACATGTGGTGGCAGAGTTGAAGATGCTACGATTTTTGCTGGGTATGACAAAGTTGGACAAGATTAGAAATGAGTATATCAGAGGGACAGCACAGGTAAGAAGGTTTGGTGATAAAGTGAGAGAAACGAGACTTAGATGGTTTGGGCATGTGTGGCAGAAGGATGAAGAGTATATTGAGAAGATATTGTGAGGATGGAGCTACTGGGCAGAAGGAGAAGAGAAAGGCCTAGGAAGAGGTACATGGATGTTGTGAGAGAGGACATGTAGGAGGTCGGTGTGACTGAAGAGGATACTGAAGACTGAGGAAGATGGAAAGAGAAGATTCTCTTGAGGAAGATGGAAAGAGAAGATTCCGATTCCTGACGGGAGCAGCCAAAAGAAGAAGAAAAGGGAATGCTGTATTAATGAACAATGTGGCCATACAAAAAGCTTTCCATCAATATTATTCTAATTTGTATAATGGAACTGATATCTCTCTAAAGAAAATAGATGACTAACTAAATGGCCCCACCTGTGTTAGCAGTAAAGGCAGGGAATTTTGGCTGGTGGAGTCCAGAAGAAGGACTCTGCTTTGGAATCCACCGTTTAGAACATCATTCCACCTGAGGTGAGATCAACCCCACTCTTTTGGTCTTCTGGAAGGGCCTGAAAACATGGCTCTGCAGGTTGGCCTGGGTGGTTACTAGATCATCAAGGTGGCTACTAGATCGATGGCTCCACTTCCATTTTATCCCCCTGCCATCTTATATATCTTTTTCCTCTTCATTTTTATCTTCATTTTATTTATTCAACTTGTATATTCATTTTATTAGTATTTTATTGTAAGCTGCCCAGAGTTGCTTATAGTGAGTTGGGCAGCAAATAAATCAAATAAATAAACTGAGAATTACAGAGGAACAGAGACAGATTATGAATGGACCTATAACAAATAAGGGAAGATTCTGAAGCTATAAATATATTATACCAGGAAAGGTTTCTGGACCAGATGGATTATTCCATTCTTGTAAATGTTTTTGAGGATTAACTTTTACAATTTTACAAAATATGATGAATAAGTGCACTGTTAATCACAAGTGTATGTCTTATTGTAGGACCAAAAAGGAAATAAGGCCAAGAAGCTTGGTCTGTCTATGTGCTTGATAGTCTTATCATGTTCTAAAGAGCAGATATGCAAAATTAGGAGAAGGATATTCATGAACTATGAGGCCTGGTTTCAGGATTCAAAGATCTAACATTTGGCTGACGATTAAAGAAATGACAACTTTCACATACAGTCACCCATCTAACAGAAACCTACTCTTTTCCACCTTAGCTAATAGGACATTTTTGCTGCCAAAGAACTATTTGATTCTTCAGATATATTTAATTGTGCCTATCTGAGACACTGTTATGATAAAATATGTATTCAGAAATCATCTCTGCTTCCTTTCAAGTAGTAGATCTGCATTTATCTCAACTGCATTCACATGAGAAATATTGATTGATGGGTACCTGTACTCTAGCCTCTGGCAGATTAGTGCACATTGCCAATCTTTCCCGCATCACCACATCTGGATAGTGAGTCTTCTGGAAAGTTTTCTCTAGGGCTTCCAGTTGCTGGGCTGTGAAAGCTGTGCGGCTTCTCCTCTGTTTTCGGTGCTGGGAGCCATAACGGGCCTCCAAGATGATGTCTTGAAACGTACAGCCGTTGGAAGATAAGAAATGTGGCCAATTTAATTAGTGTAATTTGTGTGTTTAAAAATTAAATAACATGGCAGCAAATAAAAGACTGAAATAATAATCGGAAAAGGTCTGCTTCAAGACTTCCATCATTTCTAGGGAGATATTACTGCTTGATTTGACCAAAGAAAGCAATGTTGCAAGATCGAAAGGTGCAAAGCTGACATAGTGAGCACTGTCATGTTAGAAATACACATAATTTTCAAGCATCTGTTGTATGTAAGACAATCTTCCCTAATCAGGTCCCACTGGATGTAGTAGATTTCAGCTTTCATAATTCCAGCTAGCATAATCAACACTTTTGGACAGCACAGGGCTTGGGTAAACGTTGTGGGTGAAAAGAAGGAATGGCAAACATCATGAAGCTCTGCCTCTTTGCTGTTCTCTTAATCTTTATATGTACAGTACTGTGCAAAAGTCTTAGGCCACCCACCACCTGCTTTGTTTTAGCAAAGTTTTAAGAACCATCCATAATTATTTTTCTGTCTCTGTATTAAGATTCAAACAGAAAATACAGGAGATAAGTACACAAAATTTAAACAAACACAATTTTCAGAACAAAATGAAATATCTTTCATTCAAAATATCTTAGTACTAAATACTTGCCATTTTAGCCTATGGAAATGTTTTTTTCTCCTTTGTCCTGTTTTTGAATAACTCATACAAATTTCCTGTATTTTCTGTTTGTATCCTAATGAAGAGACTGAGACATCATTCTATACGGTCATGGAGGCAGAGCAGGACAGGGAGGCCTGGCATGTTGCGGTTTGTGGGGTCGCGAAGAGCCAGACATGACTGAAGCGACTGAACAACAACAAAAATTACCATTGCTAAAACAACAAATCTAATGGTGGCCTAAGACTTAGAAGATTATTGTGTGCAGAGTTCAACTTTCTGTATCCATGGAATCATTCCTCAAGAATTCAGACCCGAAATAACCTGGTAAGAAAAAGGATCTTTGGGAAGATCCATTGTCTAAAATCTCCAAAAGAGATTCCACCACAGTAAAGACAAGGAATGTAAAAGAGGTCCACCAGAGCTTTCAAAAGGAGCAAAAAATAATCCATTCATTCATTGAAACCTTCTCTTATTTTCTCTCAGAAATTTGCACATAGAATATATTTGTAGAAAAGATACTTCTTCAACAGTGCATATTTTGGAAAATGACATATACAAAGATAAAAATTAAAGAGGCATTAAAGAGGCATTTTCAGAAAAGCTATATGTAATAAAGTACGCCTTAGAGTGAGGTTTTTTTCGTTGTTTTTGCTCTTTTTATTCCAAAATGTTTTAAGGATGCTTGTAAATTGTTTTTGTAATGAGAAGTGGTTTAGAAATACTTTTAAAAATTTATTAATTCATTCATTATTTTCTGAATATTAGGCAAAATTGACTGCCACCAAAATGGATGCTTCAGGCTTGCATTTCTTCTGTAACTACTACAAAATAAATGAATAGGAGGGAAAGATTTATTAAAAATGAACAAAATCTCCACTATGATAAGTGCTGAGAATTGTAAGAAAGGGGAATTGAGTAAGCACAACATACTTTCTTCCTCTTCTTTTTGAACCCATATACCAGAGGGTAGACTGGACATCTCTAGTCATTACAACTCTGCCTTGGGTTTATTAAAAATGCTGGTCCCTGGGATGGCTCATGACAGGGATGCTGTTTCCATATTCCCTCCACACGGCACAAAACCCATCTTTGTTCTTACCAGCCAGTCTCTCTGCCAGCGTGAGGGCATGCACCGAAGGTCTGTAGTCGGGTGCATGCTGGGCTTGCTGTGCTGCTTGTTGGTGCAGGTTATACATTGCACTCAAAGAATTCATGGCATGAAGAGAATAGCCATTCACTCCATAGTGCTGCATGGTGACATAGGACCTGAAGCAATAGAGAAATGAGATTGGTCGGAGAGTTATTGTTGAGGTAATGCCTGTATGCAAAAGAAACAGGAATGCTCAAAGAAATAAAGTTGAATCTCATGGTGAATTTATTTATTTATCATATTTATATGCCACCAATCTCCTAATGGACTCTTGGCGGCTCACAATCAACATTTTAACATTAAAGGAAATGTCCCTTTTTCTGCTGGAATTCAAGGGATCCAGAATTCATCTTTAATCCATGTCCAACTATAGATCAGGCAACCTTGGCAGCAACATCTTACTTCCAAGGCAACTGAGTAAAGTGGGTGATCATAACATAAAGAAACACAATTACCTGCTTGCACAGAAGTACTGAGGTGAACTGCTTAGAATACTGCAATGGGAACTTCAAATTCATCCTCTGTTGTGAGAGGATACGGGTTCTGTTTCAGCCTAGCCTACCTTGTAGGGTTATTTTGAAGAGTAAACAGGTAACCCAAATCCCTGTACAACTTCTTGAGTTTTACAGAGAAAAAATGGGATATGACCAGCAAATAAGAAACAAAGAAGGGGGACCAATATCATACTATTGCCATTTAGAAATATTCTTCTTCATGGTTTATCACCCTCTTACGCCCACCCATTCTGTTGCCTCCCTCCAGACCATTGTTGTTCAAACTTGGCACCTTTAAGATGTGGACTTCAACTCCCAGAATTCCCCAGCTAGCATTATGAGACTTGAAGTCCACACATCTTAAAATTACCAAGTCTGAAAAATACTGGTCCAGACTCTTAGAATTCTGCAGCTTAGTCTGAGTTACCTGGAGTCCCTTTTAGATTCCCCCCTTTCTTTTTTATTTATGTATCATGTTTATATGCCACCAATCTCAGGAGCAACTCTAGGTGGCTTACAAGACATATATAAAGAAAAACAAAGAAAAATAATAATAATCCAATAGAAATAAAATAGCACAATGAAGGGAGGGGAGTAAGAAGCACATGAGGGGAGTAAGAAGCACATGAGGGGAGGTGAAAATGATTAATCCAGCAACTTCTTCCATGATGACAAATCTCCAACAGAGCCTCAAGCTATCTTGCAGGGCCAGGTCTTCAGGCTCTTTTTGAAGGCCAAAAAAGAGAAAGTGGACCTCGCCTCAGGGGATAACGTGTTCCAAAGGACAAGAGCCATGGCAGAAAAGGCTCTTCTCCTGGACCCTGATAGCTGAATTCCTTGATTGATGGGGTCCTCAGCATGCTTCTTCTGCTGGCCCAGATGGGACAGGTAGTCCCACTGGAGTGAGACGGTTCCATAGACAACCTGGGCCCATGCCATGGAGGGCTTTAAAGACCTTGAATTGCACCTAGAAGCAAACTGGCAATCATTGAATCTCACAGAACAGTGGTGTAAGATGGGCCATCTTGGAGGAACCAAGAATTGTCCATGCAGATGCATTTTGCACCAGCTGTATCTTCTGAATGCTCTTCAAGGGTAGCCCCATGTAAGCACATTGAAATAATCTAAATGACAGATAACTAGGGCATGAATGACAGAGTACAGAGACTCCCAATCCAGGAAAGGGTGCAACTATGTGAAGGACTGAAGGAGTTGTGTGAAGGCCCTCTTAGCCACAACTGCCACCTGCTCTTCAAGCAGGAGACATGAGTCCAGGAGAATCTCCAGGTTGAGCACCAGGTCTGACTGGGGCAATGCTACTCTGGGCAGTCCATCCAGAGTTAAAGAAGATAAAGTCCTAGATCCTGAAAGTCCAGGCACCCAAAGCCACTCAGTCTTGCCAGGGTTCATTCGAAGCCTGTTGTCCCCTTCCAGACTCTCACAGCCTCCAGGTGCTTAGAGAGGGCAGCATCATTATCACTAGGATTAAAAGGGATAGAGATGTAAATCTGAGTATCATCAGCATCCCATGGCAGCAGATACCCAGAAGCTTCATATAGATGTTAAAAAGGAGTGGAGAGAATACTGAACCCTGCGGCAGATCACAAAGGAGTGGTTGAGGGCTTAACCTCTCACTTCCAATCAACACCGATTGGAACCGGCCTTGGAGGAAGGAGTCAAACCAGCAGAAGACTACACCATCCAGACCCAATCCCTGCAGCTGGCCCAAAAGGATGCAATGGTTGATAATAGTGAAGGCTGCTGAGAGGTCAAGGAGTGCAAGAATGGATGCGTTACCCTCATCTCGCTCTCGACAGAGATTATCAACAAGTATAACTAATGCTGTTCCTATCCTATAGCTGAGCCTAAAACCAGACTGAAAGGGGTCTAGATAATCCATTTCATTCAAGACCCTCTGAAGCTGCCCATGCAACCATGCAACCTTTTCTACCACCTTACCTCAGAAAGGAAGGTGGAAAACTGGATGAAAATTATCCAGGCAAGATGGGTCAAGTTATGTTTTTTTCAGGAAGGGGCAGGCCAGGGCTTCCTTAAAAGATCTAGGAATGCCCCCTTTTGCAGTGAGGAATTTATTACTGACTGAACTTACCTGGAAGTCACCAATCTGGAGGCTTTCACCAGATAAACAAGGATCTAAAGGATAGGTAGTAGCACTGACAGCATTGAGAGCCTTGTCCATTTCATCAGGTCCAACTAAATTATCAGATCAAAATATTTCCTGATAACTGGGCAAGACCCTGCCCTAGGAACTGCACCATGCAAGTGTTCCAACTGGGGCCAAATTTGAATGACTTTGTCCATCAGGTGATCAACAAATTCCTCCACTCAGCCCAGAAAAGAACAACCAATTCTCCTTGACCTAGAAGAGACTGGGTGACCCTGAACAAGGCTGCTGCAGAAGCAATAGGACCAGAGAAGTAATGATACTTAGGCATTTTTATCGCCACAAGGTAAGCAGCTCTAATGCATCTGATTGAATTCATCCCTTATTTTCCTCCAGCAGCACTCTAGGCATCTCTTGAAGACCCGCAAATCTTCTGTGAACTGTGAGAAATGATGG